>CM060098.1:16709382-16899373 GCA_030522485.1 Stenchaetothrips biformis | reverse complement strand
ATATAAGCAAACCGCACTCTGTCTGCCTGCCTGCTGTACAACAATTACCCGCCGCCCGAGCCGCGCGTGTCACAGACCGCCGCCGCCGTCCATTATCACACTGTAATAGGTCAACTTCCCCGCCGCACTGTTTGTCACCAGGGAAACGTCCCGGGTTCAAACACTGGGATGTTTTTCTTTTTTCCCCTCCCGTGTTGCTAGTGGTGTAGCACAGTGGGTCCACAAGACCGGCGGCTAAATCGGCACACGCGTTTTGAGCTCGACAGTCGCTGAATGGGACTCGAACCGAACGTGCGACCCCACCAGTGGACTGCTCTCCGAACGAATAATCCATTGGTGGGGTCACACGTTCGGTTCGAGTCCCACTTAGCGACTCTGGAACTCAAAACGCGTCCAGAGGTTTGGCCGCCAGCGCCGGTCTTCCGGCCCACTGTTGCCGGCGTTGGGGACACGGCGGGACGCTGGCCTTACCGGGGATGGAGAGGTCCAGCAGGATGCAGTCGGGGCCCAGGCACATGCCTGTGGAGAAGTACCCCGAGTCCGAGTCCATGTACTCGGTCTCCACCATCTTGACGACGTCCTTGAGCGGCGGCAGGGTGTCTCAGGGGGCCCGGCCGGGTCACATGGGGCGCGGCGGGGCGCGGGGCGGGTCTCGGTCACCAGCACGGCCAGCGAGAAGGGGCCCAGCGCGGCGTCGGCTTTCCGGCCCACTGTGCTGCCGCGGCGCGCTGTCGCGTACAACTCAAGGCGAGGCGCGGCGGCCAGCTACCGGCCCGGCCGGAGAGGGGAGGGGGAGGGGGGAGACGGGGGGGAGGGGGAGGGCTAGCAGACGACGCCGCCAACCGCTTCGCGGCAGCGCAACCGGCGGCACGTGCAAGTCAGCGTGCGTGTAAGTGTGAGTCGGTGTGCGCGCGTGCTGGGGAAGGGGTACCGCCGGTCCCGGGGGGAGGGTGGGGGGTGCAATATCAGTTTTTACCTCCGCGCGCGAGCGACGAGTGTAAATGGCTCTGTTTTAGATTGTCGAGTGTCTCTCTGCCGCCGCGACACGCCGCGCAGTGGGCCAGAGGACCGGCGGCGCGCAAGCGGCGCCAAAACTCTCGACGCGTTTTGAGCTCCAGAGTCGTTAAATGGGACTTGAATCGAACGTGTGACCCCACCAATGGATTCCTCGTTCGAAGAGCAATCCATCGACGCTTGAAACCAGGGGGTGATTCTACGTGGGGATAGATACGCGACGGACCATGTGCAGGTCTACAGGCGAAAAAGCTAGCAAAAGCCCAAGGGAGAGTATGCGGAGGAGTGCCTGCATGTTAGTTCTTTCTTGTTCTCTCTCTTTCTCTCTCTCTCTCTCTCTCTCTCTCTCTCTCTCTCTCTCTCTCTCTCTCTCTGTCTCATGGGCCTTCCGTACGGGTGCGACAGAGACAGAGCGGGGGCCGCGGCCGCCAGACTCCCGTTGCGACATGCACCCCCTCCCCCTCTAGGCCGGCGCCGCCCCGATAGCCGGCCGCCTTCTTCCCGCCTCTCTCTCTCTCTCTCTCTCTCTCTCTCTCTCTCT
This sequence comes from Stenchaetothrips biformis, assembly GCA_030522485.1. Classification (NCBI taxonomy): domain Eukaryota; kingdom Metazoa; phylum Arthropoda; class Insecta; order Thysanoptera; family Thripidae; genus Stenchaetothrips; species Stenchaetothrips biformis. Next base: position 16,897,818 of record CM060098.1, on the reverse strand, counting down.
CTCTCTCTCTCTCTCTCTCTCTATCTCTCTCTCTCCCTCCCTTTCTCCGGATTCCGGCGACAGTGCCGCCGCGTTCGACGACGCTTTGTTGATGATGCGTTATCGGCCATCCATAGAAAATGAAGAAGAATAAGCAAAAGAAGCATCAGGAAAAAGGGGGAGGGGGCGAGATGAGTGTGTATCGAAGAGATTAGAGTGCATCCATCCGGACGGACGCAGGGCCTCCCGGCGAGCGGCCGCTACGCCGCACAGTGGGCCAGAAGATCAAATATTAATTCAGTTTATGTAACAATTTAAATTTTTTTTGGCGAATTTTTTTTCTTTATTATAATAGAGTCGTGCCTGCTGGCTTGTTTTTACCTCTTCGACTCGCTAAATGAAGGGGAGTCCCCACTGCGTCCCCCAGGGGCCGCTGGCAGCCCGCTGCCGGTCGCGCGGTCCCGGCGGTGAAGGGAGTTGTTTGTGGCGTGGATGCTGCCGGCCTAATCCCAGCACAGCCCTCGCCCACCACGCCCCTTCTCCCTTCAACGCGGGTAAACAAAACCGAGGCGCCAAGTTTTTGGCAGGTTCAACAACCCGCGAGGTTCGGCATTCGCGCGTCCTTGACCTCGCACCGCGGGCTCGACGCCTCGTCGCTCGGGACTCGTCTTTAAGGCCTACACTTTAAAAAAAATAATTAAATCGAATTTTTGAATTAAGCACATGACGCTATCAACGGATTCCTCATTCAAATTGCAATCCATTGGTACCATCGTACTTAATGCGACCCCCGTTGAGCAAATTGCCCACAGGATAGTGTTCACCGAAATCGGCCCTCTGTTCGGTTCGGCCCAACATACTCCAACACACGCGCCATCCTCGAGGAACCTCAACGCAGGTGCCAAGCGATGGGTCCTATTGAAAAAGTCGATGGGTCCTATGAACAAAGACCGATGTCTCTGGCTCCGGTTGAACAAAGACCGATGTCTCTGGCTCCGGTTCAACAAAGACCGATGTCAGCCGCTAGTCCGCCATCTTGGGCCTGCAGTCAATATGTCAATTGCGATATTAAGAAAACGTGCGCGGTAACCTTTATGCTTCGTGAACTGAACTTTCTGTTCAGTATTATGAACCAATTGAACACACGAAAAAATTGATTCAACGCCAAGACAGGGTTTAGGAAGGAAAACAAAATTGCAAGAAGTGAGGTTATGTTGCCCGTATCTCTGAGATCGGTCTTTGTTGAACCGGAGCCAGAGACATCGGTCTTTGTTCAACCGGAGCCAGAGACATCGGTCTTTGTTCATAGAGCCCATCGAAGTGCGATCTCCAAACGACGCGCAAAGAAAGTTCGATCTCCTATGGCCAGGCATAGGAGATCGAACTTTCTTTGCGCGTCGTTAAGAGATCGCACTTTTTCATTAGGACCCATCGCAAGTACTTTTGGATTAGTGTCAACACACACCGAAGGCAGCCCTAACCTCCATCGGAACCACCACGGCTCGCCCTTGCTGCATTTTCTTAACTTTTTATTTTTTCCCCCTTTTTCATCTTTTTTTTTTTGTTCCTTTTGTATCTTTTTTTTGTCGGTGTACTAATTAACGGGCGCCGGGTGCCGCGTGCTTTGCACCGCTTTGCAATGCACATCAAGAGCGTCACGGCGTCGCGCGCCCCGCGCATAGAAATGGCGCCATATTCAGGCTGGATCGGACGAGCCGCGCCGCCTTCCGTTTTCGGCCATGAATCTGTAAGTTGCATCATCCCGGCCGCATGCGCGATGCATACAGGATGCATGCCTAAGCGACCTGACGCCAGCAGGATGACACTGGCGGCACGGCCACCACCACATAATGGATTCCTCGTTCGGAGAGCAATCCATTGGTGGGGTCACACGTTCGGTTCGAGTCCCATTTGGTGACCCTCGAGCTCAAAACCAATCCGGGATTTTGCCCGCCTCCTAGGGATGGCTGTCGCTTCCGCACTGAGGCGCTCCAGACCCACCAGCACAGCTACGGCATGCTGCCATGCTTCCATGAAACAACACTCCCACAAACACTCCCATCAGTGACGACAGGGTTGCCAACCTCAGCATGCCCAATGGGCAACTTCTGCAAAGCGAAGTCGAGTGCCTATTGGCAACCAGTGCGGCCAGAAAAGTAGGCAAAAAGTAGCCCAAACACACAGGTGTGCGGTGGGCTGCATCTCCTCCTGCCTACTAGGCAGCTACTGAACAGCTGTGGCGAGAGGTCGCCTAGTAGGTAGGAGGAGATGCAGCCTGCCGCACCCCTGTGTGTTTGGGCTACTTTTTGCCTACTTATCTGGCAACACTGTTGGCAACCCTTTCAGCACCGTCGCGGGTATATTTGCCAGCATGAGGTGGCAACACTGCTGGCGGCGGGCGCCGAGGCGGTAGGCAGCCCATCGGGCGGTGCGACATGCAAGGCAGCGCAAGGTGTGGCGGCAGGGGCAGGAGCCAGGACCAGCTTGCCGGCGCACGCACGCGTTCGAGTCCCCCCACCGTCCTTCCGGTTTTGGCGCGCTCGGCGCCGCAGCGCTACCAACCTGAAGCGTCGGCCGCCGAGACGGCCGCCGTGGCGACGATGACACTGCCGGTTGGCAGGCCTGAGGCTGTCACTCCGTGGCCGCCGCTCCTCGTCATGGACACTGTCGGGAGGGATGCTGCCCACTGTGTTGTCCTGCAGTCGGCGGTGGTTGGCGGTGGTTGGCGGTCACGACGCACTCGCGCACACACACACGCGCACACGCACACCGGCGTCGCGTCCCACCCGGGGCTGCAGGCGCGCTAGCTCGGCTCGCCCGCCCGGCGCCCCATTTGACGACTTGAACGCGGCAACGCGGCGACGCGGCGGCGGTTCGATTCCAGAAGGCGGTGACTTGGCGAAACGTCGTCTGCTGCGGCCCACAGCGTGTCGTCTGCTGGGGCGTCGTCTGCCTGGCAGTGTCTTGGTCGAACCGCTTGCGTCTCAGCGTATCTCCACCTTATCTGCCCCCTCCCCCTCCCCCTCGCGCTTATCACTGTAGTCAACAGCATCGACGGGCAGGGGGAGGGGTTGCCTCGGATCCGGCCGTACCTGCAGCCTGCAGAGCAGAGCGGGGCACTGCAGAGCTGGCCGCGGACACTGACGCCGACTCATCGGCCTGTCTCTCTCGCACCCGCACGACGCACCGAGAGTGTCTTCCCACGCGGCGTCTGTGTGCAGTCCCTCACAGTAAGCCGCAGACCGGCGCACGCGGCCACAACTCTGGACGCGTTTTGAGCTCTAGAGTCGCTAGATGCGACTCAAAGCGACAGCGTGACACGGAAGCATGCTCGGGGGCCGGCAGTAAGCGGCGAGCGCGGCCCCGCGGCCCCGCGGCCGCTGTGGGACGCTCAGGGACAGCCCCTTATCTCGGGATTTTGATTGTAATGTGTCGGTGCTCAAGTGGGGACGCCTCCGAAAGCACGCGGCCCGTCCCGCGGCGCCGACAGTGGGCCAGACCAGTGGGACTGTCTCTCTCGCACTGCCACCGTGCGCCGCGCGGCCGCGTGAGCGCGACAGAAACAGGGGAGCTTCCGGACAGCCTTGCGACTGATCCGCGCGGCGGGGCGGTGATACGCGATACTCCGATGCCGCGCATGCAGTCTGAGGTACTTCTTCGAGGGGGTCCGAAGTCCGGTCAGCCTCGCCAATCAGCGGCGGCCTTGTTTGTGCACGCTGTCCACTCACTCCGAGCGCATCTTCTCAACCTTGCCGGCCAAGCGCGGCCAAGCGCGGCGCGGTGCAGACTCAAACGGTTGCCCGGGCGTGAGGATCGATCGCCAGCAGGCTGGCTGCTGATTCCGCGCGCCGCATTTCGTTTCTCTCCCCTTCTCTCTCTCTCTCTCTCTCTCTCTCTCTCTCTCTCTCTCTCTCTCTCTCTCTCTCTCTCTCTCTCTCTCTCTCTCTCTCTCTCTCTCTCTCCACCTCCACCTCCACCAAAATTCGCAATTTTTTTTTAAGAAAAATCCTTAAAACTTTCCGAAAATTTTAAAAACTTCCCCACAGTTTCCAAAATTTCAAAAAAATTTAAAAAAATTATCAAAGTTTTAAAAAATTGAAAAAAAAATAATCAAATTTTCAAAAATTTAAAAAACAACTATCATTATTGTACACCAAAATTTTGGGTGCATTCCCCGTTGCCACCGCCACACCCATTGGGCCGAGTCCGTCGCCGACTTGAAATCGGAGCAAAACAAACACAAAACGGTCGTTCACGGAGCAACGCAACAGGTGGAAAAGGAAGCACGGCCAGCGGGTGGATTCCGAACACTCGATCGTCCTGTCTCTCTCGCACTGGTGCGTCGTCCCGCCGGGGTGCGAGAGAGACAGAGCGGAGCTAGCCAGCGGGTGAAGCGCGGCCGCGCAGGTGTGTCCCACGGTAGGAAACGGTATGCTAATGGAGTGTCGCCACTGACAACAGTGGTGTTGGTGCGCTCGCATTTAGCCAGCCGCCCGATCAAAACGGCTATTTCGGTATTTTCTTCCCAAAAATAAAAATTCCAATGCTCATGCATTGCGTGGTGTTCCGCTAATTTAAAAAATAGTTGCGAAAGTAGTTTTTTATTGCCAACCAGGCATGGGCAGGAAAGTAAAGTAAAATACCGCGGTACCAGGTGGTACAGGTGGTATAGGCGTCGGTTCCCGGTACCGGGGTCGACGGATCGAGTCCCACTTTTTCTCAACATTTTTCGAATGACCCGCTCACTGCGGCTCCATTCCTGCCGCGTCTAGAGCCCGGCTGACGCCGCATCTACCATGAGCCGTGGTGGCTGAGATCGCTAAGGCGTCGGACTTGAACACTAAGGTCCGGGGATCGAATCCCAACATTTCAATACATTTTACGACTGCCTCCCTCATCCCAATACGACTCAAACCCGTCGTCCGACACTCGGCAGACGTGCAGTCGTGATAGCGTAGTGGTCTGGATCATTTGTCGTCCACTATGCTTGGGTGTCTAAAAAGCAGTCCGCTTCGGCGGATTGGCCTCGGCACTGGTTCGATCCCCGGTCGTTCCAGCCACTCGCAATTGGTCGCGAGTGGGTCCATTCTGATTCGTCGGTTTGGAGTTGATAAGTCCTTTGAAGCTGGCCCTTCACACTGCATGTTCGGTAGAGAGCGCCGGACAGCGGGGGTACCACTGTGGGTACCACTGACCACCCCGCGAAAACCAAAGGCTCTCAACCCCCGCCCTTCACCCGGCCCACATCAGATGAGAACCCCTGGGGTCGCCGCCTGGAATGCACCGGTTCCCCCGATCCACCGAAGTTGCAGGCGGTCCTCCCTACTGTGTGGGGAGGTGGGAGAAGGGCCCCCATTTTTTCTTCTTTTTTTTTCCTCCAAGTTCTTTTGTTGGATGCGCCGCTGTACAGCGGTTTGCAGCGCATGGAGCCCGTGGTACCCGTGGGTACGTCAAGTACCGTCGGTACTTTCGAAGGTACCTGTAAAGTACCGCGGCACCGAAAATTTCGATAGTACCGGTAAAGTACCGCGGTACCATAGTTTTCGGTAGTACCGGTAAAGTACCGCGGTACCATAGTTTTCGGTAGTACCGGTAAAGTACCGCGGTACCATAGTTTTCGGTAGTACCGGTAAAGTACCGCGGTACCATATTTTTCGGTAGTACCGGTAAAGTACTGCGGTACCGATTGTGGAGTACCGTGCCCATGCCTGTTGCCAACATAGGAAAATAAATTTTTACCAGTAGATAGGAAACAATTGCCAACTTTGAAAAATTTTAATTTTTTGTACAATTATGGAAAACGGAGAAGAAATAAAATTGGCATTTGAAATACACTTCCCCTCCCGGGCGAGCAGATGGCGATAGGGGGTGGCCACCCCTACAACGGTGGTGACGAACATGTTACGAACATGTGACTGACATGTTTGTATGTATGACTGACATGTCGTATGTCATGACCAGGAAGTATCGTTGAGGTCAGCGATAGAATCGTTGAAGTCAACGATAGTATCGTTGAAGTCAACGATAGTATCGTTGAAGTCAACGATAGTATCGTTGAGGTCAACGATAATATCGTTGTGACATGTCACGAACATGTCACTGACATGTCACGAACATGTCACTGACATGTCAGAACATGTCACTGACATGTCACGAACATGTCACTGACATGTCGTAAGTCACGACGGTAGAATAAAAGAAAGAAATTTCGGTCAAATGCAATAGGGGCTCCTGTCGGAACCCCTAAAAAAGAAAGAAAAAAAGGAGATTCTTCCCCAGTGATGTACGGAGTCCCGGCCGGATTTCGTAACGCAACGGTATTCGCTTTGCAACACTTTGCAGCGCTGCCCCGCCCCGCGCATGCGCGATAACTTTATTTATTGTCTTTCGCGAAAAAAGACAACAAAAGACTAATCGCACAGTGGGTCAGAAGACCGGTGGAGGCGGACCGAATCCCAGACGCGTTTTGAGCCCCTGAGTCGCTAAATGGTACTCCAACCGAACGTATGACCCCACCAATTGATTGCTCTCTGAACGAGGAATCCATTGGTGGTGGGGCCATACGTTTGGTTCGAGTCCTGTTTAGCGACTCTGGATCTTAATTAAAACGCGTCGAGAGTTTCGGCCACCGGCGCCCACTGTGCGATGATGATTCATACAGGGCTCAACACGAAAAACATGCCTCTCTGCAGCGACATCTCTCACTTTATTCTCCGCATAAAAATACACGCTACTCAATGGGCATGGTACGTCCAACGCAAATAAATACGGAACTGCTTTGTACAACAACAACAACAACAACAGCAATAACAATAACAAAAACGACGACGACGGCTTCAGTGGGCGGCGGCAGCGCCGAGCATCGGCCTCCTCTTGACGGGCGAGTCGGTCGGCGAGGGCGGCGAGCGGCGGCCGGGCCCGAACAGCCCGCCCGGCCCGGAGGGGCTCGCCAGGCCCCCGCAGGGACCGCAGGGACCGCAGGGACCGCCGCGGACCCCCTTCCGCTTCCTCAGGGACTCGGTGGGCAGGTAGTCCGTCGGCCTGCGGGGCAAGCGGGCAGTGACAGGTGTGCATGTCAGTGGTAATGGTGCCCCAACACGAATGGTGGTGAAAGAGCCTCCAGAACTGCCAAAGTAAGTGCTGTGCCTACTCACTCCTGTGCGACGCCAGCGTCCAAAACGTGAGAGCAAAACGCAAAGGAAAGAAAAAAACAAAATGGCCAGCCCAAAGCAAAAATCTGTTGTCAACGCGGCATACGCCACAGTCCGACGAACAAAAGCCAGCCGCGCGGCGTCATCGATGTAAACAAAAACAAAACCAATCCGACGGCGGCGGTCATCGCTTACCGGAGCAGGCGCCGGAAGTCGTAAGGGCCGCGCAGGTCCTCGTTGGAGCCGGTGGGGCTGCCGACGCTCTTGTTGGCGGCGAGGGGGACGGGCGAGAGCGCGGGGGTGCGCGCGGGGGAGGGAGCCGCCGAGGCCGGCGCCGAGCTCAGGGTCGGGGTGGCGCCCCGGAGCACGCCGTGCACGTCGGGCGGCGTGGCGCTGGGCGCGGGGGCGCTGGGCGCGCTCTGCTTCAGCCGCGGCCTGGAGAGAAAGAAAGACTGATGAGAGGGGGAGAGAGAGAGAGAGAGAGAGAGAGAGAGAGAGAGAGAGAGAGAGAGAGAGAGAGAGAGAGAGAGAGAGAGAGAGAGAGAGAGAGAGAGAGAGAGAGAGAGAGAGACTGAGCTCTACTCAGAATAAACGCGATAGTGCGTGGTGATTCAGCTCACTCAGGTGCGGATGCGACGGGCACTCATTGACACCAGTCAGACAGGACATCACAGATGCCTAAAAAAAGACGGAGGCCCGCCGATTTGGGACGGAAAAGCGAGTGACTCAGCGCCGCCGCCACTCACCCTTTGCTCCTCACCTATCGCCCCCGCAGTCTCCGGTCCAGAGTGTCCACTCACCCTTGCCCCTGGCGCGTCCGCAGGCGTCGCGGCGCCTCAGGCTGCACGTGCGCGGCGTGGGCGGCGTGCTCGATCCTGGCCGCGTTCAGTCTGACGCCGTGGTCCTGCAGCGCCTCGTAGTAGGCCGCCGAGCTGGACGCCTTGCCCACGGCGGCGTGCTTGTGGCGGCGCAGGTACCGGTGGGCCTCCTGGTTGGAGGCGTGCACCTGCAACACGCCGGCGCTTAGAACCTCGGTCGGGACTGGTCGCACAATGATCCAAAAATGCCAAAAATTAAAATAAAATCGAGAATCGCCTTTTGGCATTTCTGGATCATAGTGGGGTGCGTGTTGCCTAGGCCCGACTCGGCGGGGGCTCCCCACGCCCCGCTCGGTGGAGGCGGCGTGCGCGCAGACCGGTCGGCAGGGGAGGGGGCAAGCAAAGTGCGTTACCTTCTGCGAGAAGGCCGCCAGCTCCGCGTTGGTCCTCGAGTCCGGGGTCGCCATCTGTGGGTGACAGTCCAAAGTTACAGCGCTGTAAAGGGTTTGAACCAAGACACCGACAGGCACTGGCCGCTGTGTTGTGACAGAGCAATGACCAGTGCCATGGTAGCTGATGGTGACTCACCGCGACCAAGGGCGCCACCATGGGCGCCACCACGGGGCCCGGTCGATCCCGCTGGCGAGCCTCCACGTCCAGGTTGTGCCTCCAGCGACGCCGCACCGTGTACCCGCGGAAGTCTGCAAGCACAGCGCGTGTCACGGAGCCATTCCGCTCTAGGATCGCCGTCCGTGGCTTTTTTCTTTCCAACAGCCCCCGCGGGTTGTTCCCGGATCGTTCGCGGACCGTCCGGCGTGGGTGGCACTCACGGCTCTGGATCAGCACGGCGGCCTGGTTGGGGTCCAGCGGCTGGTTCTCCTTGTTGTCGTTGCCGCGGCGCCGCAGCCGCGCCTTGAGCCACGCCGCGGCGGATGCCTGCTTGCCTGCGGACCGACCGGGGGACTCATCACAACGATGACATTTTCATCACTGATGACAACTTCATCACAAACGGCAGAAATTTTCACCCCTGTTGACTATTTTAACATCACAAACTGGTGAGATGAAGGCAGGGAGACTCACTTTTCTTGGGCGGGTTGGCGCCGTTGGCGCTGGGCTGCCGCTGGCGGTGCTGCCGGCGGTGCATGGCGGCCTGCTGGGCCTGCTGGGCCTGCTGCGCGAGCTGGTGCGCCTCGTGGGAGCGGCGCCGCTCGATCCAGCCGCGCACGTAGCGCTGCAGCGTGAGCGCGGACTGGCGCATGGCGTCGCGCTGGGCGAGGGCGCGCCGGTAGCGCAGCCGGGCCAGCCAGCCGCGGACGCGCGCCTGCACCAGCACCACCTGCTGGACCTGCGGCGCGAGCGGGAGCGTCAACAGCAAGGGGAAACAACTCAAAAAAATTTGTACACCGAAGTTCATGGTCAATCTTGAATTTTAGTCTAATTCCTTCCAAACTCATAAAAATTAGTCGAAATTCAAAGAAATTCTTCAAAAACCAGTGAAATTCATATCAAAATTCATAGAAATTTGGCTGCAATTCATTAAAATTCATCCAAAATTCATCCAAAATTCATGTGGAATTCAAAAATTTGCACACTGAAATTCAAAGTTATTTCCCCTTGGTCAGCAGCGTCAGCACGCCGCACAGTGGGCCACCTCACCGACCATGTCGAAGCCTACCTGCTCCTCGTACAGCTTGGCCAGGTACTCGACGTGGTAGTACTTGAGGAACACCTTGGTCTTGCCCAGCGCCCAGCCGTCCAGGTGCAGCCGCAGCAGCAGCAGTCTGCAGGACTCCCTCGTCGTAGGAACGTTGTCCTTGAAGCCGAAGCCAAGGAAGTAGTACCTGCAGCACCGGACAAGCGGATTAGCGCCCAGCACTGGAAATCACGAGTCGTCTTCGCTGGACATCTCACGAAAGCTCAGGTTCACATTCAGATACACATTCAAATTCACATTCACATACAGATTTACATTCAGATTAACAGATTCAGATTTACATTTAGATTCAGATTCACATATGGATTCACATTCAGATTCACATATTAATTCACATTCACATGAACATTTCGCGTTGTACCTCTTGAGGAACTCGGCGAAGGGCAGGCGGTGGGAGAAGCCGTGCTGCCTGATGCGGATGGTCTCCAGCACGCCGGTGTAGCGCAGCTGGCGCAGCACCTTCTCCGGGTCGAACACGGCGCCGCGCTGCTGGTGGTGCTGGGCCCGCTCCTCGCTCGGCTTGATGCAGCGCACGAACTGCGGCGTGCCGGACACCATCTTCTGCAGCAGGTCCATCAGGCTGAACCGGAAGTACGTGGACACCGTCTGCTGGGCGCGCGACTGCGACGCCAGCCCCACGCTGCTGAACCGCTCCTGCAGGGAATGGCGGAAGAATGGGTCATCGCGCCGCACAGTGGACCAGATCGGTGGAGGCGGTCAAAATCCCTCGCCGGTAGCCTGCTTGACGTACCGGCGGCGTGGACGGCTCGGGGCTGGGCGTGGCCGCGGCGTACAAGTTGCCCGTCCTGGTGATGGGGCACTGGAACAGGAACCTGACGGCCGGGATGGAGGACCGCCGCACCACCTGGAAAACCAAAATTTGTATCATTTTGCAATTTTTTTAAAATTACAAAAATTTTAAAGGATTGTGAAAAAATTTGATAAATTTGAACAAATTTGAAAAGAATTCTCAAATTTTGGCAAATTGGACAAAACTTTGCAATTATACAAAAATTTAACCAATTCCAATTTAACCAATTTAACCAAAAGAAATTCAAATTTTTTAAAAAAATTCAAAAAATTCAAAAAATTTAAAAAATTTCAAGAAATTTTCTGAAACGTACACAAAAATCTTGAATTGTTTCCCCTTCACGTCGGAGCACGCGCCGTGGCTAGCGCGGCGGCCCCCTTGCCTCACCTGGATGACCTCTGGCGGCAGGAAGTTGCGGTTCTTCTCCAGGAAGCCGTCGGCCTGGTACGCCACGCGGCCCGCGTAGTGACACACCGCGAAGCACAGCGCGTTGCTCTTGGGGCGCACGTAGAAGCGGCTCTTCATGTTGCAGTGGAACTTGTCTGCGAACGCCAACAACGCCGTTAGGCACACTCTCCAATGTTTTCCAATCATTTAAAAAAAATTAATCGGTTCCTGGCGGCTCACCGACTAGCGTACGGTCGCTGGCCCGCGGGAAGCGGGACTCCTCGTCCAGCAGGGCGAGCAGGCCCAGTGGGCGCGACAGCAGCATGTCCAGGACGGGCCTGTTGTCGGAGAACTCCACCAGGTCCACGGGCACCCCCTCCGCCATGTACTCCTGCTGCTCCCACGTGAAGATGTGCTGGTTGAAGTAGTACTGGATCTGCTCGTTGGCGATGTTGATGCACAGCTGCTCGAACGAGTTGCGCGGGAAGTTCTCGAAGCCGAAGATGTCGAGCAGGCCGATGGACAGGGGCTCCTCGCTGAGGACATCGTGAACATCATCTTGCTGCTCAGCGGCTACAGAGCCAGTGTGTCCTGTAGGGTAGGGACCCAGGGTCCACCAGAATACACACCCCGGTTTGGTGAAGGCGAGCAGCGTGTTGATCTGGTTCACCATCCAGTCGAACAGGCGGCCGTAGAGCCCCTTGGCGAGGGCGTGGCGCGCCGCGCTGGCCTCCTGCCTGCTGTTGCAGCGGGTGATGGTCTCGCCGCGCGTCACCACGCTGGTGGACGTCAACGCCGTCACCAGCTCGGCCGCGTCCACCCCCAGCAACTGGGACACTGCAACGACGCGGGTTGACTGTGAATGCACCGCAAGAGAGCGTTGGGCTGCCTACCCAGCCGGCGTCGCTGGCCGCTGGTCTCACCAGCCCTGTTAGATGGGTGGCCTACCCGACGGCGGCAATGTGAGCTAGCTCACCTCGGTGCAAGGGGGCCACGTCTAGCAGACGGGTCCCCGGGTCACCCGCGCCGTTGTTGGCGGGGAGCTGGTCGGCGAACTCGAGGTCGCCGATGTGGAGGATGGCGGCCAGCACCCGGTACACCGAGTCCACCTCGTCCGCGCGGAAGCCCAACAGCCCGAAGGCGGCCTTGAGCTGGTAGAAGCGCTCCACGTTGGCCTGCAGCAAGACAACGACATGAGCGCCACGGCGGGGACGACGCACAGTGGGCCAGCAGACACGCACCTGCTTGGTCGCGGCGTCCGTCCTCTCGCCGGCCAGGAAGGCGTGGTGCACGCGGAGGTCGGCGTCCAGGTGGAACTCGTGGAGGCGGCCCTCTCGCTCAAGCCCGTCGTACAGGTAGTAGAACACGTGGAAGTTGCGCTCGCCCCTGAACGAACAGAACCGGGTTCAAATACTCGCACTCCGCGGCAGGTTTTGCTCGCGTTGAGATCGGACACTCACTCGGCCTGCTGCACGACCCTGGACTGCTCCAGGAGGTAGACGGAGATGCGCGCGCCCGTCACGCGGCCGCCGCGCGTCATGGCCACGTCCAGGTACTTCCCGAAGCGCGACGAGTTGGAGTTGATGCCGGTCTGCGCGTTGCCGAACGCCTCCATCACGGGGTTCACCTGCAGGATCCGCTTCTCCAGGTTGCGGTTCGGCGCCTGGAAGCAGGCAATGCAGTCAGGCGGTGCACAGTGGGCCAGCGCAGCGCAGGCGGCCAAAACTCTGGTTGGAAGCTCCAGAGTCGCTAAACGGGATTTAGAGCGCTGGTCCCCTGGCCCACTGTGCGCCGGGTTCTCACCTTGCCGAGGTACACCAGCTGCTTGAGGAGCAGGTTGGCGGAGACGGTCTTGCCGGCGCCACTCTCCCCTGAGATGACGATGGCCTGGTTGTGCAGCTGGTGCACCAGGGCCTGGTAGGCGGCGTCCGCCACGGCGAAGATGTGGGGCTGGTTGTCGGACCGCGCCCGGCCGCGGTACCGCGCCTGCTCGTGCTCCGAGTACAGCCCCAGGCTGGTGAAGGGGTTCACGGCCAGCAGGATGTCGCCGATGTACGTGTAGATCTGGCCCTGCTCGAAGCGGCGCTGCAGCTGCTCCACGATGCTCGCCTGCAAGCAAGGGAAGTGCGTGAGCGTGGTGGCCGGCCGGTTCAAGGCGTTGCCGGGGTGCCGCCCACTGTGCCGTACCTCCGTCAGGTTGTCCAGGGCGGCCAGGTCGTCGCGGAACATGGGCTGCGGCTTGGACTTCCTGTCCTGCTTCAGCTGGCCGTGCTTGGTGGTGACCTGCGGGGCTCTCTGGCGCGCCCGCGCGCGCGACCGCGGGCTGCGGCCCTCGCCGCTCATCTCCCTGCGCAGCTCCAGCCGCACCTGCGGGGCGAAGAAGGCCGTCATCGCGGTGGCCGCGGACGCACCGACAACACAGTGGAACGCAGACAAAGCACAGTGGGCCAGAGGACCGGCCAGAGTCGCTACTTAGGACCGAACGTGTGACCCCAGCAATGGATTCCTCGTTCGGAGAGCAATCCATTGTTGCGGTGACACTGCCGGTGGTGCTGACCCGCTGCGCCTGGACGGCGGCGCGCTGCAGCAGCGGGTGCCGCAGCAGGTGGCGGCTGAAGGGCCGCTGCTCCATGTCCTTGACGAGGCACTGGCGCACGAAGTCCACGAGCTCGGCGGCGTGCTGCTCGGGCTGCGCGAGGCCCGGCGGCGGGTTGCGGGGGATCTGGAAGAGGGCGCGCATGGGGTGCAGGTCGCTGAGCGGCGGCTCGCCCTCGGCCAGCTCGATAGCCGTGATGCCCACGGACCACACGTCGCAGCGGCAGTCGTACGACGAGTCCAGCTGCTGCTCGCAGGCGATCACCTCCGGCGCCATCCAGTACGGCGTGCCGACCGACGTGTTGCGCCGGCCCAGCGTCGCCTGCAGGAACCAACCGCATTAAATTCAAAGTTGATTAAAATTCATTAAAATTCTTATCAAAATCCAGTAGTTTTTATCCGTAATTCATTAGAAATTTCAAAATCTGCACACCAAAATTCATCCTAAAGTTAAAGTTGATTAAAATTCATTGAAATTCTTCTCAAAATTCAGTAGTTTTTATCCGAAATTCATTAGAAATTTTTCACAAAATTCAGTAGTTTTTATCCGAAATTCATTAAAAATTCTTCTTAAAATTCAGTTGTTTTTGTCCGAAATTCATTAGAAATTCCAAAATTTGAACACCGAAATTCACAGCGATTTTCTATCCGAAATTCATTAGAAATTACAAAATTTGTACATCGAAATTCACAGGTGTTTCCACTTGCCTGCAGGTGCGAGGAGACGCCGAAGTCCACCACCTTGACCTGCGCGTCGTCCGTCAGCAGGATGTTGTGGCCCTTGACGTCCCGGTGCATGCAGTGGTTGGCGTGCAGGTACACCAGGGCCTGCAACCGCACGCTGGTTCAGTACATTCGGGGGCAGAAACTACACCGTTAAAAATATAAAAAAAAAAAACAAAAAAAACAACCAGAACGTGCGTCCGAACGCACTTTTCGAGATTTTCCCATTTATTTTTAACAGTGTATCTGCCGCTTGTGTCCCACCTCGACGGTCTCGTGGAGGATGTAGGCGATCTGGTCGTCGGAGAGGCGAGCGCCTCGCTGCTTCAGCCCCTGGACGAGGTCAGTGACGGAGCCGCCGGTGCAGAGCTGCCAACAACAAGCAAGCCACTCTCAGCCAGCTGGCCAGGAAATCGGAAAGTGATCGGCCCGTCGCGAAGCGGGGCGAAGCGGGGCATTTAGGCCTGTCTCTCGGTCACCCGCACGGGACGGCCCGAGTGCGTGAGGGACGCCAACGTGGCGCCAACGGCATCGCAGCCTTGCGGCCGAGCTTGCGGCAGACCGTCGGCAGAGCCACCCTGCTGGCTCGAAACCGCAACGCCGACGAAAACGACTCTCGGAATTAGCCTGCAAGCCAGTAGCGGAGAAAGGGGAGGAAGTTTGGAGCGCTGTTTTCACGCATGTTTCATCTCCATAGAGGCCGAACAAGTTCTCGCTTGCAGAAAGGCAGTGGCGGGCCCACCGGCCGGCACACCGTGAAGGGAGTTCCGCCCGTCCCGCAGCGACAGTGCACACACCAAGGATGAAAAGAGGAGATTGAATCCGAATGTAAATCCGACGGTGTTGCACTCTGTTTGCCTACTATGTTATTTTGTGTACCACGAGGTGGGGTTGCGACGGAATGCGTCAGATTTCTGCAGTTCCCACACATTTTGGAAACTCGCTGGCGTTTTCGCCAACGGAATGTAACATTGACACTCACATATTCTGTACGTACTTTTCCTGTATTGAAAAATATTATCGTTTGCCACACAAATATTTAACTTAAAAAAACGAAGGGTTTGGGTAAAAAAAAAAAAACTTAGTTTCTAAACGTTCCAAAGAGGGCCGCGCGCTTTAGCCGAGGTGCATAGTCTGAGTCCAATTAGTGGAATCCCCACAAACATTCCTGCAGCCATTAAATTGCCTTTTCGAGCTCCTATCTCCCCTCACCCAGGGACCGGGGGGGGGGGGGGGGGGGCTGTAAGGGGAGACATATATCACATATCTCGATATACATCGAATTTATTGAAACGAGCATCACGTTAAGACGTCTTAGGTGTCATGCTTGTTTCAAGGAAGCATTATTCTGGTTCAAGCTTATTAACATCATACTTATAATGAAGGTTAACTAAAAAGTACCCACGACATCCAATTTTTTTAAAAATTAGGATAATTATTGTCCCAAGCAAGAGTAACTTTCTTTTGAAATGAAACTGAAACTCGGTATTTTTTTCCCCTCCCGGCCGCCGGCTTACCCTGAGCCAATAAACGAGTCTTTCTGCTTTCTTCGCTTTTGCACAAAAAGCGCTTCCTGCTGCTTATCGCCGCGTTATCTCGCTGTTCTCGCGTGAATATGCGCCGCCGGCCGCGCAGCCTACGCAAGTCTCGCCAGCCGGTCGGTCACGTCACGCTCCGGCTGCACAGTGGGCCAGAAGACCGGTCAAGGCGGCGTCACAATCCCGGACACGTTTCGAGCTCCACAGTCGCGAAATGGGACTCGAACCGAACGTGTGACCCCACCAATGGATTGCTCTCCGAACGAGGAACCCATTGGTGGGGTCACACGTTCGATTCGAGTGTCAATAAGCGACTCGGGAGCTAAAAACGCGTGTGGCGTTTGGCCGTCTTCTGGTCCACTGCGCACAGTCGTTCTGTCTCTCTCGCACCCCAGCGGGACGCCCCATGAGTGCGAGAGAGACACTGTTTGAAATCGGCCTCCAGGCTTGGGGGAATTGGAAGGAAAACGGCCTCTTTCGCCTCATTTCCTATCACTGGGCAGCAACTGGTCTGGTCGCAGTCACGTCTGATGAATGAGTTTTAGGCTAGGTCGGTTTTCGTTGGTTCTGGTCAGCGTCGGTTGGGTAAGGTTGGGATCCCGCCTTCGGACGAGATGATCGGCGCCCCGGCGGCACCACTAGAGGTGCCCGCGTGGAGCTCAAAGCGCGTCCCGTCTCCCGCCTCACGCCTCACCTCCATGACGAACCACAGCTGGTCCTCCTCGCGGCAGGCGGCGCGCAGCAGGTACAGCCCCCGGAACGTGGGCAGGTTGGGGTGCCCGCTCAGCTCGCGCAGCACCCTGTACTCCTCCTCGATCTCCTCCAGGTTGTCCGCCACATTCTCCAGGATCTTGACCGCCACCCGCTCGCCTGGAAACCAAGAAATTTGACAAAAAATTGACATAGAATTGAAATTTGAAATTAAAAAATTGAAATGGACAAAAATTTAAGGTAAAACCTGTTCCCTTTTTTAAAAAATGATTAAATTTTAAAAAAATTTACAACTAATTAAAAATAATGTGACACTGACCGGTGAGGTTGTCCTTGGCGCTGTACACGTCGCCATAGGTGCCCTCGCCGATGAGCTCCTTGAGGGTGAAGCGATCCGCGGGGGACGGCAGCGACTCGAAGTGGACCCGCTGGGACATCCCGCGGTAGGTCATGTCTGCGGCCAGAACAAACCACACATGTTTTCAATAGGTACAAAACAATCTTTTCATTTATTTTTTTTTTTTATTTTTTTTGAAAAACGAGTTTTTTTGGAAATTCCTGACGATTCTTTGGATCCCGGCATTTCTCTATATAATATATTTTGAACAGTGGGGGACGACAAAATGCGCGTCGCGAGCAGGGTCTTGAGAGAGGGGGAGTTTGGGGTGTGCGGTCGGTTAGCCGGGGTCAAGGAGGTGTGAGAGGGGGGGGAGAAGAGCACTCACGCGAGGGGGGGGGGGCCTGGGTCACCGCGCCATTTTGATCCGGTTAACATATTGGATTCGCCACGCAAAGGCCAGTGGCACAGCCGGCACTGCGTCGGTGCCCCGCCGGGGCCCCGCCGGTGTCACGAGATGTCACGCCGGGAAGCCGGTGTCATCGTTCCGCATAAAAGCTAAGAAAATTGCGCAATTTTTTATTTTTTTTGAATAAATGTTTTTTTTTGTTTTGTTTTTTAAACTGCATTCTCTACTGGATAAATCTCAGCAGGTGAGATGACACGGGTGATGACGGGGGCACGCCGGCCTTCAGGCCAGCTGGCCGGCCCCGTACAGGTGCAGCCGGCGCCCGGCCCCAGCGCGCCCCAGCACCGCTCCGGTTTGGGCGAAAACGGAACCTCACGACGACCTGGGGACCCTGGGGCTGGCGCGGCGCTGCTGCCTTGTTTTGTGACGTTTACACGTCCAGGGGCGGGGTGGGGCGGGGCGGGAACCGCGCGGAACGGGACCTGAGCCTGCGCAGTGCGCACGCCCCGCCGGTTGCCTACGTTGCCTAATCGTCCGTCCGCACAGCTGTAGTGTTGCTTTACGAGCTGCAATGTTAATGCCTGAGCTTTGGACGGCCTTGGTTCACATCAGCGCGTTTTAAAACGGTCTTCAGCCACGCTTCCACACGCCTAATACCCTACGAAGTATTTTCTTTGTAAGCTCTTCTCTGTGCTCAAAATGACAAGCTACTTTTGTTAGTAAAGTCTAAGATAGTTCGCAAAGTTTCCAGAGTGTACATTTCGAACCTGCCCGACCATTCATTCATTCATACATTCATTCATTCATTGACTTTATTTTCAATCTGGTTGTTTCCCGACCTTGCACGGTACTGCCGCCGGCAGGGGTGACATGCTGTGCTACACATCCCGGCCCTCTCCGACATCATTTGTTCCGCCGGTGAAGGTGTGGCGCTGGCGTCGCGACTTTCATATTCGTCTTTGTCTGGCTCTTCTTCTTCTTCTTCTTCTTCTTCCTCGCCCGACATAAAACCAGGATAAAAGGCCACAAAAACTCACAAATTTTGCCCCAAAGTACGAGCGACTCTTCCCGTTTTCTTCTGGACGACGACGTGGGGATCCTGCAACTTGGACTCCTTGATAAACCCGGAGTAACCAGGTCGCCGCCGAGCCCAGGTTTCCGGGCGAGCTCAAGCTCAAGGCCCCGTGCCCGATACCATCTTGGTACATCTGCGAGGCCGGGAGCGCGACCTGTGGCGTCGCGCGTGCCGTGCGCGCTTTCCAACACGGAGATCGAAAGCGACATCGGAAAGACACAGATTCGACTTCTCAGAGGGTTCACATTTCCTCTCGCAATTTGAGCTGTTTTGTTCGTACGTATCGCGTATCCTTCCAATAACGGTGAAATTAAAAAGTCCGCATTTTTGTCCGGTTGACTCAAAGGTTACGCGCTTGCACGGCGTTTTGGGGCGTCCCCGCGCCCTGTGTGCCCTTCCCCCTCCACCTCTCTCTCTCTCTCTCTCTCTCTCTCTCTCTCTCTCTCTCTCTCTCTCTCTCTCTCTCTCTCTCTCTCTCTCTCTCTCTCTCTCTCTCTCTCTCTCTCTCTCTCTCTCTCTCTCTCTCCGCCGGCGTGCTCCCGGGCCATGACGAGTACATCACCTTCCTTGTCTGTCGCTTTGTGTCGAGCCACACTTTCCCAGGCCAGCCCCGGATGGAGGGCCGCGGTGTGTGAAATGCCGAGCAAATAAGAATGGCGCGAATTTCGTGGGGAAAGAGCTTCTGACCTCGTTAAAAAAATAAGTTCTGCAAGTCCAGGTTGAAGGTTCTTGATGAATAGAGTGATTTACTTAATAACCATTACTCAATTACTATTTCTCAATTACTATAACTCAATTACTGCAATTACTGTTCTTTACTTCCCATTACTCGGTTACCATTACTCAATCATTTTTACTCGGCGTTTTTGCTGGCCGCCGCGCCGTGGCAGGTCAGCCCCACGGGGTACGTTCCGCTTTCCTGCTTCATTTGCGCGGGAAAGAAAGAAAGAGGGAACAGTCTGCAGTCCGAAAGTTTGCGCGACACTTTTAAAAAGGAGAAAGGGAAACGCTTGAATATTTGTAAAAAAAAAATTTGTTGAAAATTACTTATTTATGCAATTGCGCAATTGTGGCCCGAGTCCAATTGGATAGTTCATTGCAAATCCGGTGGCAAGTTTGCTTCGGTTCGAGTCCCGATCAGCGACTCCGGATCTCAAAACCCGTCCAGGACTTTGACCGCCGCCACCGGTCTTCTGGCCCGCTGTGGGGCGCTGGGCCGGAACGCGGCGCAGGAAGGGGGCAACGACGGTGACCCGGACAAAACGGTCTGTCACGCCAACTAGCGCCGCGACGCCGGGGATGCTGCGCCCTCTAGGAAGACTTGAACTGCGACCTGCGCCGCGCGCCGGCCCGTCACCTGCCGGTGCACAGTGAGCTGGAGCTGTTTCAAATCCTGGACGCGCTTTGAGCTCCAGAGAGTCGTTAAATGGGACTCAACGTGCGGCTCCACCGATGGATTGCTCTCCGAACGAGGAACCCATGGGTGGGGTCACACGCTGAGTTCGAGACCTGTTCGGACGCTGTCTCCGGAAGGACAAGTAATGAAGCCTGCCGACCGCAGCGTTTTTCATACCATTGTGCAACCGGACACCGACAAGTGCATAATGTGAGGTGCGAGGCGTGGGAACAGCGATACTCTACTTTTGCTGGCGGAAGGGCCAAGGCGTCGGCGGGCGGCCGGGAAGTCCCTGCACAGTGGGCCGCACTGCCGCGAGGCACCCAATGAGGCATCGGAACGGCGATAGCCGCGCGAGGCAGACAGCCACGCACAACGGACTCAGCGGGTGTGGTGGATTCGGTTCCGGGCCGGGCCGCGGCCACCGGAACCCAGGGCACCGGACCGACCAAAACGCGAATTATGGGCCCGTTGGAGGGAGACCAGGCACGCCGGTCTGATTCCGCTCCGTCTCTCTCGCTCTCGCACCGCGGCCCGAAGGGGTGCGTCATCAAGTCATCGACGTAACTTTAGAGAGGGCCGCGTGGTAGCTTCGCTGCTTCGCGGCAGTTGTGTTGCAAGGCGGTGCAAACGGCTGAATCACGATGAATCACGGAGCGAAAGCGCAAGTGTGCGCGGGACACCTGCACTGTAAGCGCCGCGTGCAGTCCATCTGCCGCCAGCGGACAGTGGGCCAGAAGACCGGCGCAGGCGGCCGAAACTCTAGACGCTCCGTCTCCACCCGTCTTCTGGCCCACTGTGCCACCTCGCGCCCTTCCCCGAGGCCTTGTTTTCGGCGCCGCGATTTCGGGCGCGAGATAAAAAAAGCTGGAGAACGGAAGAAAGTGTGAGGTGAGTGTGCGGAGGGCCGATGTGTGTCTGCAACGCAGAGACAATGTACACACTTAACACTGGGGCATTGTCCGTCGCCTCGACCATCTGCAGCCGCGGACGCCGTACATCAGATTACGGCAGCACATGCAAAACACAATGCGTGCATGCGTGTGCGTGCGTGTGTGTGTGTGCGCGCGCGTGTAGGGGTGTGTGTGTGTGTGTGCGTGTGAGTGTGTGTGACCGGAGTGAGTTGTATGGTTTGGTGAGTCGTAAGCCAGGGGTGAAGGTGAAAAGTGTGATCGAGAACCGTAAATACAGAAGTACTTTCTTGTTACGTTCTTCTTATTGCACTCTTGCGTGTTTCTGTTGGTTTTCCGCACGGCAAAAAAAAAATTTAAAAAATTAATGCTGTTACAAATTCAAAACCCAACTAAGCTTAACGTGGCCTGCGGTGACCAAACATAAGCTAAGCAAATTTCTGAGAAAATATTACAAATTGAGTGCCTAAAATTTTATCATTTCCAATTTTCTTTTTTTTAAAAAGAGGCAATTTAAAAAGAAAAAAACTATGTTTTTTCTGTACAATTTTAACAGTGGACAGCGCCATGGTCGCGGCCAAATTAGTGCCGGCCCTTTCGGCTGCCCCCCGCCCCCCCCCCTCTCTCTCTCTCTCTCTCTCTCTCTCTCTCTCTCTCTCTCTCTCTCTCTCTCTCTCTCTCTCTCTCTCTCTCTCTCTCTCTCCGCTCGAGTTTGGCGGACCTCGGCCGATGACTGGCCCACTGGGGTCGCGGCGTGCACCGCGAAGCAGCGCAGCACGGCAGCCTCGAGCGAATTAAGCGCCACCTTCAGCAGTGCAGCAGGAGAGAGAGAGAGAGAGAGAGAGAGAGAGAGAGAGAGAGAGAGAGAGAGAGAGAGAGAGAGAGAGAGAGAGAGAGAGAGAGAGAGAGACAGTTGGCTGGCTGAGGCTGCCCTAATGGCGCCGGCGCCTTTGCCTTCGTCGCGTTTCGAGAGCGCACACTGTACCGTACACCGTCAAAAAGGAGCTTTGAAAATTTACATATGCAAAAACAACCAAAATTATGGCATATTACTGGGCACCTTCGGGGCCACCACGCTAAATTTGTTTAAAATTCAATGCTTGGAGAAGTGCACACACGAGTAGTATCGATTCCATCCAGTTCCCCTATGCGTGTTCGTCGCCCCACCAGACAGACGGACAGACAGACAGACAGACAGACAGCGCAGAGAGCAGACACGCGCTCCATTGGGACCGTGACCTAGAGTGTATGCATTTGCATGCATCAGGAGCACCGACACAGGGTCGGGAGGAAACACCTGTTGGAAAACGCGGAGGAACACGCACGCACAGTGGCAAACTCCCGCCAAAATATGACAAGTTTCAACCTCAATATTTTCGTGAAATGCGTTTAATATTACCGCTCGGAGTTTCTCGCAGTTACGAATATTTTTCTATTTCGCAACCGCTCAGCAGTTCAGCGGAGGAACCAATTTTTTTACAATCTTGTCGTTTTGCGGGGCGAAAAATTCGCAATCACCACCGTTATATAACAAAATCACGCTTTTTTTCTGCAAAGTTTTAAATTTATTACACGCTGATTGCGCGCGCTTTGCGTGGTGAAGAGGCTCTTTGGACGTGCGAGTGCGTGCCGGCGCAAAATGGATTGAAACACACACCGGTCGCGTGTGTGTGTGTGTGTGTGTGTGTGTGAGAGAGAGAGAGAGAGAGAGAGAGAGAGAGAGAGAGAGAGAGAGAGAGAGAGAGAGAGAGAGAGAGAGAGAGAGAGAGAGAGAGAGAGAGAGAGAGAGAGAGACGGTGAATGACTGGAGTGGAGGGGGGCACACCGGACGTTGCAGGCCCGCAGCATCCGCGAGGCGCCGAGCGTGACTTTACACACGCGAGAACAGAGCCGGGCGGGCGGGCGGGCGGGGTGGTCGTGGCAGTGGCGGGGCTTAGGGTCCACTCCCATGGGCCAGCAGTGGCGTGGCGTGGCGTGGCGTGGCGTGGCCGCTCATGGATGACCATCATTTGCCTTTCCCCATGGCTCCCGCGGCATGGGCCACGGGCCGGCCCAGACCATTACATCGGAATAACCTGCCAGTGCCGCGGCGTTGTCTCGCCGCCCCCTCCCCCTCCTCCTCCCCCTCCTCCTCCCCCTCCCCCTCCCCTTCCCTTCGTTTTGCACGCCGCGCGGTATTATTTCTGTGCATCATCGGGTGGAGTCACGCCGGAAAAGGGAGAAGACGGAAGAAAAAGAGTTGTTCCCGTTTTGAGGCAAAGTGCGCGGCGTGCTGTCGGTTGGGCGCGCTGCTTTGCGCCGCCTCGCTGTTTTTGCTGCGTCGTGCCTGCCACTGCCGCCGGGGACTGGGTTCAAAAACCCAAAAGTTGATTTGTTTCTAGATTTTCTCTTTCAGTTTATTTAAAGCCAAAAGTAATTTAAATAAACGAAGTTTCAACTTTTGTTTTTGTAGCCAAAACGTTTTAATTTTTTCAATATGTAGCTCATTTGGGTGCTTCTTCGTCGTGCCTGTAAACCCCCGTTCAAATACCATGTATTTTATACTTCTAAATAGGTATTAAAAAAAAACGGCAAAATTAACTCAAATGGGAAACTTTTTTCCTGGCGAAAAGTTTTATTTTTCATTTTCTGACTGTCACGCCTGGACGCCTTGCCACAGCAGGCGTCCAAAACTCCTGTCCACCTGCGCCGGTCTTCCGTGCCACTGTGCTTTCCTTCGCTCCAATCGGCCACGCTGTCTAGCGGACAGGGTCCAGTGGACAGGGCCCAGTGGGCGAGTCCACGGCAGCAGCCCGGCTCCACGTCTCGTGCCCAGTCCTAAAAAACCATGGAGCGCATGGGGTCCCATGGATGACTTCCCACGAGAAGACGGTCTTTCACCATGGAAATTTGGGAAACCACCACGAGCACTCTAACACCATGGCATGGGGCGACAGATAATGCCATGGGGGAAGATCCACCATGGTGTTAATCGTCATGGTGAAGCATGGCTTCCCCATGGTGACGCTCGCACCATGGTAACGTTCTCTTGCCCGTGCGTTGAAGTCTCCAGAGATTATTTAGAATTCCACCGCAACTTGAAAACTACTAGAGATAGAGTGACGGCGACCGCTCCACAGTGCGCAGCATCGAATTTTACTTCGGGAACAATTATCGAGAGACTGTCTAGAACAGGTTCAGGGTCGGAGAGTGACTTTGAGACAAGACACTTGGCACGCCATGTGCACCATAGGGAAGCCATGACCGACACCATGTGAACCAGGCACCATGGAATAATTTTCTCATGGGGAAAGCGGCCAAAAATGAGGGGTGTTTTGGACACCATGGAGTTTTGCTTCCCATGCAATCCCACGGTGTCCCATGCACCATGGAACCCTCCATGGTTTTTTTGGACTGGGTGCGGCTAATCACCAAGGTCCGTCGTTCAATTTAAAAACTCCCGCGCGGTGTCTCTCACGCCCGGGCCGGCGGCCTGGCGGGCCTGGCGGGCCTGGAGGGCCTGGAGGGCCTGGAGGGCCTGGAGGGCCTGGAGGGTAGGCCTTGTCTGGTTGGGTAATAAGAGGACTGGCCCACTGTGCCGCCGCGCTGCGCCGCCTCGGTAGTCCTTATAGGGCCTCGGGCCGGCCCAAGGGCCTTCCACAAAATTGAGACTTCACGTTACGCCACGCGTGAAGCGGCGGCCTGAAGCCTTCTATAGGACCGACACACAACAGCAACAACAACAAGACAAGCAGGCAAACAACAACAACAACAAGCGGGCTGCGGGCGCCGCACCAGGTGTTGGGTGCGTGGGCAGTGGGTGAGGCGTTGGCGTCGTGCCGCCCTGGAAGGATGCGATGCAACTAGCGGCCGAGGCGCCACACGGCGATCCAACCCAGCGCCTGCGAGGCGGCCTGTCCCGTCGAACACCGCGGTGCAGCGGCGGTGCAGCGACACAGTGCTGCCCCCTGCAGCGGCATGCATGCGCTGTCCGCGGCGCTGTCCACGCCGCTCCGCCCCGCTGTCGCTACTTTCCTTTTGGCTTATGCCAGTCAAGGCGTATCGCTTGGCTTGGTGCCGGCGCTGCCGTGGACGCGGCCCGGACGGCCGGCCCGGATCGTAAACATCCAAAAGTCCATTGCCGCCGGAGGGGGGGGAGCACTTGAAAGGGAAAGCAGAGCGGACGAAACACTACCGAACTAATGTCACCATTAGATGCACAATGGCCGAGCGGCGTCACGCCCAGTCTCGTTAGGACCACGGCGACGGCACGCGCGTGTAGCAGCAGCACAGTGGGCCAGAAGACCGGCGCAGGCGGTCAAGACTCTAGACGCGTCTTGAGCTCCAGAGCCGCTAAACGGAACTCGAAGCGAACGTGTGACCGCACCAATGGATTGCTCTCCGAACGAGGAATCAATTGATGGGTGTCACGCGTTCGGTTTCAAATCCCATTCAGCGACTCTAGAGCTCTACACCCGTCCGGGACTTTGACCGCCTCCACCGGTCCTCTGGCCCACTGTGCGCTGCCGGGCAACCCCCCCCTCCCCCTCCCCCACCTGGAGTGGTGCGAGAGAGGTGTATGAGCGGCGCAAGCAGACGGCCGGCGGCGACATCATCGCCAGGGAGTCGTTCGTTCGCGGCTGGTGACTGCATCGGCATACCGTCTGCCAAGACTCCCTGCTGTAAGTGCTCCTGCCGTATGACTCCGTGCTGCCCCCCCCCCCCCATGCCCCCTTTCGCTTTCAAAACGCTATCCGCCCGGATTGCGTGCCAGCCGGCGGCGGATGTGACGGCGACGGCAACAAAAACGCGTCGCCCGACAAATTAGCCAATTAATCTCGGCGGCATAACTGCTGGCCGATATGGAAACGTCTTCACCGGAAAAAAAATAAATTAAAAAATCGACCAACCTCATTTTTCCGTATTGGTTCTACCACTACACTGTTGGGGCAGTGCATCCTCGGCGTTGCCAAATCGACCTGAAGTTCTGCACTTGCTGTCGGCAGCCTCCTACGGGGGTGGTACCACAAAAGGATTTACAAACGCGATCGCGCAATCGCATATCTCTCGGTTTGTGTCGGCGGATGTAAAGGAGGAAACGCCCGGTCGCTGTCTCTTTAGAGTGCTGCTGGATGCTGGAGTGACTGGAGTGACTGGAGTGACTGGCTGCTGGGCGGGCCAATCAGAGCGGAAGGGTGCAATGGGGGTTGTCACCGTCCTTACACCCGGAAGGCATCCGTCTGGGTGTCCCCCCCCCTTCCCCTCCCCCCCTCCTCTCCCCCGAGTCGTGGGATTGTCGGGCCGAATTCGCTCGACACGACAAGCCAGCGGACGACCCCTCCTCGTTACTGTCGCCCAGCAGAGAGAGAGAGAGAGAGAGAGAGAGAGAGAGAGAGAGAGAGAGAGAGAGAGAGAGAGAGAGAGAGAGAGAGAGAGAGAGAGAGAGAGAGAGAGAGAGAGAGAGAGAGAGAGGGACGAAAGCACTATCACTATGCCGTTCGGAATCATGAGCCAGCAGGAAATTCCATAAAGTCGCGCGCGACTCTCATTCTTTTATTCTTTCCATCCGTCTTCTTTTAGTGCTTCCCGCGCGGCGCTGTGCGGCGGTGTGGCGCGGGTCAGGAGGTGCATGCGGTGCGCGCGGCGCGGTGTGGCGATGGTGGCGATGGCACGGGAGGGACCACTTTCACTATCGCCGGCCTGTTCGAACTCCGTACCGGCCGCCACCCTCCCGTCCGGTCCCAGCCCACGCCGCACCGCCGCCGCGCCGCACAGTGGGCCAGAAGACCGGCGCAGGCGGCCGAAACTCTAGACGCTCCAGAGTCGCTAAATGGGACTCAAACCGAACGTGTGACCCCACGTATAGATTGCTCTCTAAACGAGGAATCCATCGGCGGGGTCACACGTTCGATTCGAGTCCTATTCAGCGACTCTGGAGCTCAAAACGCGTCTAGAATTTTCGCCGCCTCAACGGTCTCTTCGCCTCTGAAAACCCTGACGCACCTCTCTCTGGCCTACGCGACCTCGTTTCTCTCTACTCCTCCTGCCGAACCTAACCTCTCTACGGACCGCGGCGCGCGCGCAACGAGTTCCCTGCGGCCTTCCGCGGAATCCAGCGCACACCGCACACCTCTGCGGCTCCCACGGCCGCCTCGAGTCCGAGCCGTTCCCTCGTCGCTCTGTCTCTCTCGCACTCACGGGGCGTCCCGTGGGGTGCGAGAGAGACAGAGCGACGCTCTGCAGCGCTCTGTGCAGCGCTCCGCAGGCAACAATGAGAACCGAACTGAGGCGGAAACGCGGACAGGGAATGCCCGGCGCGGCATTGGAGACAGCAGAGAGGAGCCTGGAGCGGCCCGAGAAAGGGGATTCGCTGCTCCAGTGGGCGAAGCGGGCAAAGAGGATGAAGTGGACAAAGGGAGCGAAGAGGACGAAACGGGCAAAGTGAGCGTACTGAGCGAAGTTGACAAAAATGGTTAAAGTGGACGAAAACGTGCCGTGGTTGGGCTTGGGCTGACTGCCCTTGCGTCCAATCCAGGCCGTGCTTTGTACTCGCTCTCCGGGGCAGTAACTATTCGTTAATGCTTCTCTTAGCTAGCGTGCCTTGTCGCTTTCGAGTCCGGCTCCGCGGGTGTGGCGTAAGCCCCTTCAAACCCCTGCTGCGAGTGATACTAGGCACTCCGTGAAAAGTATTTCGCCCGATCCCCTTCAACAGTTAGATGCAACACTGACATAACGTGATGCGAATCATTATGCAAGTCCGCAGCCCGCACACGACCAGTTCGATTCCATTTTACGCTCTTTTTTTCTCCGACCGGATTTAGAATGGCTCTGCTGGCCACTCCCATCCGGCTGGGTGGCATAGGCGGGAAGCGTTTTTGTTTCAAAACTGTGACGCCAGTAAAGCCCCCTGTGGAGCCGCCGGCTGCAACGGTCTTCTGGCCCACTGTGAGACAGACGGAGAGACGCGGGGAGAGGATCTGCGTCACGGCAGAGGAAGGAGGGGCCTAGTCAGTGTCCGTGTCTCTATCCACGATCGGCCGTATCAAGGACCGGAAACCCGCCGCTATTAAAAAGAGAAGGCCTGTTTACGCTCTGTCACTCACTTACTCACTCACTCCCTCACTCACTCACTCACTCACTCACTCACTCACTCACTCACTCACTCACTCACTCACTCACTCACTCACTCACTCACTCACTCACTCACTCACTCACTCACTCACTCACTCACTCACTCACTCACTCACCCACTCGGTTACTTTACTGAGCTCACTGCATAGTTAATTGCGAAGTAAACTGCTCTAGGCTTGGAAAAAACTGTCTTTTCTAGGTTAGCACCTCCCCGCACAACACACATACACACACACACACGTTCTTATGCGGGCACATACGTCTCTCTCTCTCTCTCTCTCTCTCTCTCTCTCTCTCTCTCTCTCTCTCTCTCTCTCTCTCTCTCTCTCTCTCTCTCTCTCTCTCTCTCTCTCTCTGCCACACACACACACACGGTAGAAAGCTGTGCACCCCGCCGCACCTGACGCGGGCCCTGCCAGCAGCCATGCCGCCGGTCCGGTCGGGGGACGCCGCACCAAGCGGCCTCTCTGATCGCACCGAAATCTCGTTTGCACGCCGGCTCGGCTCGGCTCGGCTCGGCTCGGCTCAGCTCGGCTCGGCTCGGCTCGGCTCGGCATTACAGGTGTTACGGAAGAGCGATCCCGCGGGGGGAAGGACCTCGTCCGTCAATAAATGTTCGTCGCTTCGCCACCACGCCACCACCACCGCGGTCCTCACCGCCAAATAAAAAAGGAAGAAGACGACATTTTGCGGCGTATTCAATTAGACAAACCAACAGGTCGGCCGGTGGGGGAAACCACGGGCGGCGATTTGTGACAGCGTGGTAGGTAATGACTCTTTTGTTGTTGATGTTGTTTTTGTTGTTTTTTTCCCGCGCGCTGTAGCGCCATTGTCGGCTTGTGTGATATCGATCCTCAGCGCGATAGCGTCCCCTGGCGTCACCGCCCGGGGCCGACCCGGCCCAAATTGCGTCACTTATTTGACGCGCCAGTGTTTGAACAATGCAGTACACTCCAAAATAAAAAGAATTTTGCATTTCGGTAAAGTTTTTAAGTTTCAAAACATTTTTTAACCGAGAAATTTAAAAAAAAAAAAAATTGAAAATTTTTCAAAAAAAATAAAATATTTTTTTATTTTTTGTATAGTTTTGGAATTTTGGTAACGTGTTTCGAATTTTAAATTTGCGGTGTACAAAAAAAAGGGTAGTTGTTTGACACGCAGTGCATTGTCCCCGCAGTGACACCGGCAGCCTACGGCGGCCCTTGGGGGGCACCCACTGGGACTAGCGGTGCGAGTCGCGGGGACGCAGGGACGCAGGGACGCGGGCTTCGGCTCAGTGAAAGTGTTTGACATACACTAATCGTCCCGCAGCGCAGCAGCCGAGTGAAAACCGTGACGTACACCCCCACTGCAGGTCCCACTACAGCACAGTGGGCCAGAAGACCACGCGTCTAGACGCGTTTTCCGCTCCAGAGTCGCTGAACAGGACTCGAATCGAACGTGTGACCCCACCAATGGATTCCTCGTTCGGAAGGCAATCCATTGGTGGGGTCACACGTTCGGTCCGAGTCCCATTCAGCGACTCTGGGAGCTCAAAACGCGTCTCGAGTTTCGGCCGCCTGCACCCGTCTTCTGGCCCACTGTGTGCAGGTGGGCTGGCTGGCTGCCTGCAGATGCGATTATCCGGATGAGGGTGCTTGCGAGCGGGCGGGCCGCGGGCACAGTGCCTGCGCTGCAGCCGCCTCGCTCGCGGTGCCAGAGACTTGAACGCGCTCGGAGGAGGTAATCGTCTGGAAAGGCCGTTCGTTTTCGAGTGGCGCGGCTGCAGCCTTGCCGACGGCTGCCAAACACCTGCCCGCCTGCCCGCCGGATCAGACGCAGCGGTAACCTGGCCCGTGCCTCACCGGGGGGAGTGGAATCAGGAAGGAAGATGAGACACAGTGGGCCGGAAGACCGGTGGAGGCTGCTAAAATCCCAGACGGGTTTTGAACTCCAGAGTCGCTAAATGGGACTCGAATCGAACGTGTGACCCCACCAATGAATTGCTGTCGGAACGAGGAGTCCATTGGTGGAGTCACATTTTGGTTCGAGTACCGTTTGCCGACTCTGGAGCTGAAAAGGCGTCTGGAGTTTTGGCCGCCCGTTTACAGTGTCACAAACGGCACTTACTTTGCTTTTTTTTTCCTGTCCTTCCTGGGGAACATGACTAGGTTGCGGTCTGTTCGATGCAGGTCTCTCTCTCTCTCTCTCTCTCTCTCTCTCTCTCTCTCTCTCTCTCTCTCTCTCTCTCTCTCTCTCTCTCTCTCTCTCTCTCTCTCTCTCCCGGCACTGCACACTGCAATTGACCCGATCAAGAGCACCGCCTTGCACTGCATTCCGCGGAACACCGTTCGCGGACCGCTACGCCGCGCCACGCCGCCGTGAGCCGAATCGGACCGCGACGCCACGCAGTGCCACGCCACGCCACGCCACGCCACGCCACGCCACGCAACGCCACGCCACGCCGCGCCGGACAAAACGGTTTGAGGCGCCGATGCGTTCGTTGAGGCGTCCGGTCGACAGACAGAGAGACAGACAGACGGACAGACAGACAGACAGACAGAGTCGGAAAGTGAAGCGGGAGCTGTGTGGCCCGGATGGACTGACTAGTCCGTTGATCACGTCAGGCTCTACCGCCGGTACGGTTAGGTCAGGTCACCAGCTACACGGCCATCACCACTGGTTTAAAAAAAAAAAAAAAAAAAAAAAAAAAAAAAACCTGGAGTGCCGCTTGCCTCCAGTTTAGTGTAGTGGACAGTACCAACAAATTACTCGTTACGCCAACAAATTTTTCGATTGTCACGGTATCACCGCGTAAGTCAAAGTCGAGAGTAGCGAAACCCCGGCGGGCGATAGACCTTGTTTCCCACTGTGCTCTGCGTGTGGCGTGTGGAGCGCGGGCACCTCGGCGCGTTCCACTCATTCGGCGCGGGAAACAAGGTCAGCCCGGGCGGCAGCAACAGAAAAAAAAAAATATAACAGCAGCCGGTCGCGGTATTTGAACCCGCGTAGTGGAGTACTCCGATAGCACGTCGTGGGTGGCGCGGCCGCGGCTGCAGACGGACGTGTTGACGGCCGGACGGCTAGCCGCTCAGTTTCGAAGAGTCGTTTCTGTCTCTGTCCCACTAGGTCCCACGAGGTGCTACATGTGCTGAGGTTGACGACTTCATTCATTTTCGCCATAAAAGGGAAATGAATAATTTTCTCGGCAGATACGCGGAGCATCTGGCGATTAAGGGGGAGGGGGCGGGGCAGGTGTGCAGATTAGATTACATGGTCGGGGGCATTCCATGAATTCCCGAACAGACCCAACCGCACCTTATCAAATTCACGACTTATAAAACCCCAGTAAAGGGGCAGCGCGCGAAAAAGAGTGTTTCCCTTTCCAGGGCGAGTGGAGCACACCGTTAAAAAATGTATAGATCCAACAAAAATTCCTAACTATACCCAGTTATGATGTCATACTTAGCCTTAAAATAATTGACATGACGCTGTTTGGTCTGAAAGCCGCACGAACTTAATTTCTCTGGGGACATTATTTCCGCAGCAGAGCTCTGCTAGCCCATCACCGCCGGCACTAGTCCGTCCAGCTTTTAGAGTGCGTCGATGGTCGCATCGACGGCGCTTTCTGCTCCACTTTAGCGGTGCGCCACACAGCGCTACACCCAGACGCGGAGACTTTCCTCGGAGGGACGACGACAGTGACACTCACAGGAACATGCTCTTCCCCCGGCGTGGGACGCGCCTCTCGTGACACTCGACGTCGGTGGCGTCTCGCAGAGAGAGACGCCGCGACGCCGTGAGTCACACTGTACCAGGCAGTCTCTACTCTTGGTGCGACGGACACGCCGGCCACACAGCACCAGGCGTGTGACACCTCTGTGACGACGGCGGCGTGACAACAGCACTCGCCCAGCGTGACAGTCGCCGAGTCACAGCGGTAGTCAGTGACAGTAAAGTGACGGGCAAAGTGACACTAAAAGTGACACTCGAAGTGACACTCAAAGTGACACTCAAAGTGACACTCAAAGTGACACTAAAAGCGACACTAAAAACGGCCAGCGTGACAGTCGGCGAGTCACTTTAGTAGCGGTAGTCAGTAAAGTGACGGGCAAAGTGACACTCAAAGTGACACTCAAAGTGACACTCAAAGTGACACTCAAAGTGACGCTCAGAGTGACAAAGTGAAGGTGACGGTAGCGCCTCACCTGCAGCGGCGTGCTGCCGGCCTGCACCACCCAGTCGCGCGGCACATCACTCACACCACCATCCCGACACACGTGTCCTGCACGTGCACGCTCACTGACACACACACACACACACACACACACACACACAGACGGCGGTCCCGGTGAGCGGGGCGTCGTCCCCTCTGCCGCGCGGCACACCGTACAGCCGGCGCGGACGACGACACGACACCGACGTCCGACCTTCACTAACGGAACTGCCGAGCCAGCGCGCCGCGGCCCGAGCGCCGAGTGCCGCGCGGGGCCCTGTTGGACCCCTCCCCTTTCCTCGCGCACGCCCCCTCCCCTCCGACGCCACTCCCCTCCCCTCCGCCGCCACCCCTGGCCGCTGGCCGCAGCGCGGGCGCGGCGGAGCAGCCCGATGCAGCAGCGGGGTGGATTCACGATTTGCACACCTTGGATCGTCCAGGTGATCGGTCGCGTCGGTCTTCTGGCCCACTGTCAGTGGCGGATCCAGAGGTGACCTATGGGGGGGGGCAATGTAGCACTTCTTGCCCATTTACAGGGGCAAAGTATGGTTTTTTGCCTACCTTTCAGGCGGTTATCTAGGTGCCATGGGGGGGGGGGGGCAAAAGGCCTGTCGCCCCTCCCCTGGATCCACGCATGCCCACTGTGCGCGCCTACAGAGTGTGTGGTTGGCATTGACTCTACCGGACATGGTTGAACCATAACCCGCCCTGAGCTCTGTCTGACAGGAGCGACGGGGTGGCGTGACACGTCTACACGTCTGACCTGGGAAGGGAGCGGCCCCACTTGCTCCTGTACGCCTAGTTCCCGCCGGCCTGTCTCTCTCGCACCCGCAGGCGCCACCGGACCGCCCCGCGAGTGAGAGACAGAGACAGACGGAGACGCATGCCTCGCGTCCCGAAACTCGCTCTGCTTGCTCGGCCTGGTTTTGGAGAATCCGGTGCATCGCATTGTTGTGGCCAGGCTCAGTCCGAGACGGGGGCCTGTCTCCCTCGCCCCTCTGCGGGGCGCCCCGTGAGTCCCGGTGGGGCCCCCGGGGCCCCGCGCGGTGTTCCACTGCGTGAGAATGGGACGAATGGCCAGCCGAACGAGCAGCACCGGCGTCGAATGGGTTGCCTGCCTCGCGGGGCGGACCGCGCCGGCGGGCAGGCTGCCTGCCTACGCGAAGCCAACCCACGGAGGAGACTCACCTGTGTCTGAAAGGTTAGGTTAGGTCGGGGAGGTCGCCGCCCACTGCTACCTGTCTTTAATGGCTCCTCGGAGGCCTCAGACCGGCCAGCCTTCTCGCTGGAATAGTTATGAGCGCTCAATTCCGCAATGTGTCCTCTAATTCCTTTCCCACTGTGCACCTTGGCATTGAGGCACGCTTCCCACGGCTCCCCCGCCCGCCGCGCTGTGCTCCGCGCTCGCTCTCAGTTTTTTTTTTGTTTTGTTTTCATTTTTGTTTTCGGCTAAAATACAGCGCAGGGGAAAGTCCGAGCGTCCGTTCAACAGTAGTGGGCTGTGAAGTGCAGCGCAGGGCCCGGCAGGGCCTCAAGGGCGGGGTGAGGAATCCATCCCACCCTGAAGGCTATGCAGGCCTCTAGCGCCTGCGACTCGATGGTAGGCAACCATCTCGGCAGGCCCGCGTAACAGGACTGCCTACGCACCGGGCGCTCGGAGCGACATGTGGACCACGGCACAGTGGTTTAAAATCCTGTTTTAGGGGGAATAAATCGATTTTTCAAAACTGTCCTGGGAGCGACCTGGGGGGTGGAAACGGACTATAATACTCCAATACAACATAAAATGACGTTTATAGATTTTTATATGACTCTGGGAGCCACTAGGATGGGTTTGATTTTAGTCTTCTGTATTTTGATCAAATTCACCTAATTTTCTTAAATGTTTCCGACTCCTATTTTTCCAAGGAGGGCGATGCTGCTGGTATGCTGGCGTGTATTTCTTTTTGTATCATCATTAGGCAAAGGAAAGCAGCGCCCAGCGCAATATTGCGTTCGTGTTTAGGCCCACGGTTGCGGGTTTTTGCTACAAATGCGTTCAAAACATTAAAAAACACACTGTTTGAGTTTCGGACATCGGGGGCACTCGGTGGCACGGAGTTATTGGTGCGAGGCGCTTCCCTTACATGTATATTAAGATACCCTGATGATAACTTTTCCGCACTCGTCCGCAAACCGGAGCGCAAGGGGAAAAACATATCAAAAGCGGGCCAAATTGACCAGTTTTTGCGCCGATCGCCTGGAAAGTGCACCGTTCAAAGTGCAAAAAACAATTGTACGGTTGTTTTTATTTTCATATACCATATTTTTTTTCATTGAAAAAATAGTTTTAGCAGCTCAGAAGTCGAAAATGAAGTATTCCGAGCATTTTTTAGTTGAGCTCTTTTGTTCAAATCGGTTATTTTTCTCCTAATTTTGCTGTTTTTCGCTTTATTCTAGCACTGACATTCCAATTTTCATCGCATCAAATTTTCCTTTTAACGGACCTTCTCCTATTGCATAGAGATGATGCCGTTAAATTTTGGTAGCGTTTGGTCGAACGGAACGCTTGCTAGGACTTATTCCCCCCAAAATCACCTTTTAAACCACTGTGCACGGCCAACAGCGGCACGCGTTGCGTTTGCTTTCTGTGACTGGAATTCTCGGTATCGGATCCCAGGCAGCACAACGCCGGGAAGCAATCGGCAGCCGTGGCGTGCCACTGCCGTACAGAGGGGCAGAAGACCGGCGCACGCGGCCAATACTCTTGACACGTTTTCAGCTCCAGAGTCGCTCAGCGGGACTCGAACCGAACGTGTGACCCCACCAATGGATTCCTCGTTCGGAGAGCTATCCATTGGTGGGGTCACGCGTTTGGTTCGACTCCCATTTAGCGACTCTGGAGCTGAAAACGCGTCCGGGATTTTGGCCGCCTCCACCGGTCTTCCGGCCCACTGTGCGTGCACCCCACTCCGCGCGGGCTTCCCTCCTGGAAGAGGATCCCGGAGGAATCTCGCGGCGCCGCTGCGTTGCATGACGAAGTGACCTCCGCAAGTCTCAGCTGCCACCCGCGGCTCGATTCCTCAGTGCCTTCTGTCTCTCTCGCACTCACGGGGCGTCGCGCAACGGGTGCGAGAGAGACAGAGCGGGCTGTGGCGCCTGCAGTGCGCGCACGGCGCACAGGCGGGGAAGCCTCAGCTATATATCCCCTGGCCGTCCAGCCACGGCCAGTTAGTCGTTTTCTGGTGTTCCGACAAGAGCTTTCATCGTCTGTTTCGCCATGTGCTCGGCCAAGGTGTGCGTCCTGCTGCTGGTGCTGGCGCTGGCGGCGGCCCAGGAGACCAAGCCCACCTACAGCACGCGCTACGACAACATCGACCTGGAGGAGATCCTGCGGTCCGAAAGGCTGCTCAAGAACTACTTCAACTGCCTCATGGAGACCGGCCCCTGCACGCCGGACGGGCTCGAGCTCAGAAGTAAGTCCGAAACAACTACTCTTCCAATAAATTTATTTTAATTATTTTTTTTTTGTCAACAAAAAAAATATTTATTTTTTTTAATTTTTTGTAACGTGATTTTTTTTTTCATGGGTCATGAAAAAAAGCAGTGCAGGATTTATCTAAAAAATGAGCACAACCATTGACATTTAACCATCGTAAATGTATTTCAGAAATGCTGCCAGACGCGCTGAAGAACAAGTGCAGCGCCTGCACTCCCAAGCAACAAGCTGGAACGGAGCGAGTCATTCGGTTCCTCATTGAGAAGCACCCTCAAGAGTTCCTGAAGCTCGAAAAGAAATACGATCCTTCTGGAGCATACAGAGTGGAGTACCAAGCTGAAGCCGAGAAACGAGGCATTCTTCTTCCTGCGCCACTTGCTTGATAATTATTTTAACAATCGGAAACAATAGACTTTGACTTGGCAAACTAAATTATTAATAAAGCATTCTTTGGCCCAAAGTAAAAGACAGTCTGTCACCTTACTTGACATGCTATACACAAACAAACGCCATACACAATTTAGATCATTTAAAATTTTTAAAATTCATATTGTCAGTGACTCCATCTCCTACGTAATTTATTTTTCAAAGAAACAACTAATGGCTTTAAATGAGGCCTATCATACAGATTCAAAGTCTCATTTGGGTCTATCACATGATCATATAATTCAGCACCAAAGCTGTTCCACCAAACTGGCACCATTGTTTCAATATTGAATTGAACCCATTCAGTGAAGCGATGTCGTAAAGTACGGATGGAGTACCTAAGAAATTTAAGAGAAAAAACATAAACTAGTGTATACTCACTGTAATTCAGCCAAAAATCAATTATTTGAAGTAAGTTTTGCTCTCTTACCCCATAACTTTTATATTTTTTTGGTGAGGCTGGTCCGAATCGGGAAATAGGGATGGGTACACTCCAGGCCTGGGGTACAGGCTGTATGCTCCATCTCTCCAAAGCTCCTAGTTTAAAGTTTGCATTTATATAGGTATGTCCATAATTTATTTGTTTCAGCCGACTTTTCAAGCAGAGAGTCCCACCTTTTCCAATGAGTTCCCTATGATGTCCATCAAGCTTATTCCGTCAGTGCACAAAATCTGAGAATACCCGTTTTCACATTTTGGGATCGTTTCCAACCCCGCCACATCAGCCAAAGTGGGGAAAATATCTAAAAGCTCCACAAGATTTGTCACTTGGCCCCCTTTCCTGCCAGGAATGGATAAGATGAAGGGAACCCGAGTGGAAACATCGTAGTTGCTGTACTTAGACCACTCTCCATGCTCTCCAACAGACCAGCCTGGAACAGAGCAATTAATAGGAGTGACGATAAAGCTATAGAAATGAATTAATAAAATCAAACAGAAAAATAATGTTTGATGGTTTCATTACCATGATCACTGGTAACAAGGATAGCAGTATTGTTTCTTTGGCCCAGTGCATCTAACTTATGCAGTAATTGTCCAATAAGATGATCAACATAAGATACAGAAGCGTAGTAGCTTTGCTTCAATTTTTTAGCCCAATTATCTTATCGAACAGAGAGACAGTTGGGTTGCCAGTAACTGTAACTAACTTTCACATGAGTCAAGTAATGGGGTATATTTACCAGGCATTTGCCCCCAGGGGAAACTAATGTTTAGAACATGTATATCATCTCTTTTTCTCAAGTCATTCCAGGGATTCCACGCAGAGCTAGGCATGCCCGGAGGAAAACTTCTCATTGACGGCAACAACACGTTTTCTATAGGGTGGTAATCTAAAAACATACAAGCAAATTGTAACTGTGTAAATGTCATACCTGATGTATGCAATTCTAAATGACAGAACAGCACTTACTTAGGTACTCGGTGGGAAATTTCAAAGGTATATGAGGCTTCTGAAAGCCAACTGCCAGAAAAAAAGGCTCATCAGATCTCCCATGGATATGACAGTCCAGATAGTTTTTTGCAGCTTCAACAGATTCCAGATCAGGCAGAGTCCCCCCAGGTTGGCTATCAACCAACACCGGGCACACTATACTCTTTGAAGGACCACTGCCATTGACATCCGGGCACACTGGGTAGTTCTTGTACTTTTCAGTCTTGGGATGAAAAGGTTTTTGAGACCAGCTATACGGTTGATCATCAAAATTACTGCATTTACCTAGTGTTCAAGGTAAAAAAAAAAATAATTAAAAAGAATTTTCCTCGTTAGATTAAGATTAATCTGAACGGGAAATTTTGAGGAATTGGCCTTTGGTTTACCTGGATGAAAAACTTTCCCAATAGACATAGTATTGTAACCATTTTCCCGAAAATACTGAGGCAGTGATGTAAAATTTCCAGCAGATGATCGCCAGTATCGATGAGCATCATACTGACGGAGGTGATGAGGGCTTCTACTGGTCAAAAGTGACGTTCGACTAGGACCACACAAAGCTTGCTGTTCAGACATACAAATACAATACAGCATCACCCACCAGTCACTTAACAACTTGATTCAATGGACACATACCTGTGCATACGCATTTGCGAAGACAAACGAATGCTGAGCCAAAGAGTCAATATTTGGTGTGTATGCTGAGTCATCACCATAACATTTTAATGCGGGTCGCAAGTCATCAACTATTATAAAAAGCACATTTTTCTTCCCAAATGAAGGAGCACTAAAAGTAATGATTGAAAGATTGATAATGAAAAGATAGCCAAAGGAACCCATGTCTTTAACAGGGAAGTTTCAGTCTTCCTTTATTGTTTAGTTTACCGATGGTGCTTTGGGAAGATAAATATTAACGCAGATATTCCAATCTTTTTGGGAAACCATGTGCGCCGACATCGTCTACACAGTGTTTATTTACCTAACACTCAGCTGATCGGACAAGGGGATTCATAACCAACATTTCTAACAAATCATCGAAATTGACGTACGTCTAAATTTTAAAATGAATAGCATAGAGATAAATTGCAAGTCAAATTCTCTTGCAAGATTCTGTTGAAGCAGTAATATTTCATTCTTATTGAGAAAGAGAAGACAGATCTAGGAAGTGTTTCTTTTGTCTAGTTGGTAATAACATTCTCTGCTGTCAACTATGACAAGTTCGTGAAGCGTTTGTTGTAAAGTGTATGACATGACAAACATGACATGTAGCATAAGTCCCATCAATCACGAATTTATTTAAGTCTCAGCAATTTAGGAGCTGTACCAACTGTGCATCGTTCTGACTCACTCTTAGATAGAATTGAATTCATTAGAGTTACTGTAGGCGTATTTGCACTGTAACTGATAATTTACTGTAGTTTATCAAAATGTCACCTGTGGTTTCTGCTACTCTGTTAACTCTAGAAGAAAATCCTAGAGAAATTTACCTTGAAGTGACATCCGTACTTCTTCGACTCGCTAGCAATGTGATAAAGAATCCGTCTGAACCTAAGTTCCGAAGCATAAGGTTGGCAAATCCAACCGTGGTAAACAAGTTACTTCCTGCTGTCGGTGCTATGGAGTGTTTATTTGAAATGGGATTTCAAGAGGTAAGGCCCCTGTTATGCTGTTATGATAGTTTCTACGTAATAGTTGAAGTTCAGAATAACATGCGAAACATCCCACTGTTTCTGATGTAATGGTTGTGACGACGCTGGCAAACTGCCAATGTCTGCATAGTTGCGGTCAGTTGATATTTTAATTGCCGTCTGTGTTTCAGGCAGGTGACTGTTTGGTGCTGCCCACTTCCTCCAGCCTTGAAAACCTGAAAATAATCCATGATGAGATGTTCTCAAGGCGAAACAAAGTGGCTACTCAGTCAAGTTCGTCACTTGGTGCTGTTTCTAAACCAATCTCTGCAGCCACATCGCAAGCCTCAAGAAGCCAAGATGCATCAACTCCTTCCAGCAGCTCTGCTCCAGACAAAAGAAATGCAAGTGTCATCACTCTTTTTTCCGCAGTATTGCTCAAGGTAGTTTGAATCTGTATTCACCCTTTGCCTGCTCTTATCCAGGTTGTGCCGACTCAAAAGACAAATACAGCTGCTGTGGCTAAGGCTGCAGTATCTACAGCATCTCAGCAACATAATTCTATGCAAGCATCAGGGTCAAGAAGTCATTTCACTCCAAAAGTAAAATTCTACTTCATAGCCTGGTCAGAAATCATTGACAAAATTTATTTGATAAATTAGTATAATAATTTTTATTTTACAGCCAGGGTTTTTGGAAAGGATTGTGGCAGCATCTGAAATAGTATCACGGTCTCATAACAAAGAACTGCTTGATGTGGCAAAATCATACATTCCCCTCACTGAACTAGAAACAGCTGCGCTGGAGCAGTTGCGTAAAATACAGATGGTTATTAAGAAAGAACAAGCAGAGAAACATCAAAATGTGGCTGTGGAGCCATGCATGCAGGAGCTGGTCCTAATACAGCTTTTGACCTGGTTTAAGGAGAGGTTTTTCAGCTGGGTAAACAACCCTTCTTGCCATTTTTGCTCTGGTAAGACGAAGTTTCAGAGAACCATCTCCAGGGAGGATATAAGAGTTGAGGTAAGCTCAGAAATGCTTCCTTTCTTCCAAAAATTATGTCAGTAATGATGTTTTGGATGTCAATTTTTCTGGTGTACTGTTGCAGGTTTATGAGTGTGCAGTGTGTTTCCAGTCGACTGATTTTCCACGACACACAGATCCTATGAAACTCTTAGAAACAAGGCAAGGCCGATGTGGGGAGTGGGGCAGGTGTTTCACGTTCTTATGTCTTGCTCTTGGGTGGGATAGCCGACTTGTCATTGATGAAACAGATCATGTGTGGACTGAGGTAAATAATTTTAGCTAAATTATTGCGTTTAGTTTTTCGTTGGAACACATTCAAATCAGTTCAAAAACTTTTTCAGGTATTTCTCAATGCTCAATCACGTTGGGTACACTGTGATCCTTGTGAAAATGCATATGACACACCTCTTATGTATGAATTGGGTTGGAATAAGAAACTTAATTACATTATGGCGTACTCACATGATAATGTGCAAGACGTCACCTGGCGTTATTCAGCAAACCATAAGGACATCCTGAGACGCAGACAGTATTGCTCTGAAGAACAACTTTTGGAAACAATCATGACGCTGAGAAAACGTCTGCAGCAAAATCTCTCGAGCGCAAGGTCTGTTTGACTGATGATTTTCTGAATCCTCAGAATTTCCTTTCACAGAAGCTTATTTTTGTTTTTATTTATTTGTTGTGCCCAGGAAAGAATATCTTCTGAAGCGCACTTTATTTGAATTGGTTGAGTTGTGGAAAGAACCATCTCAGAAGGACGGTGTGTATCAAGGGAGACAGTCTGGCTCCCTAGCATGGAGGCTTTCTCGAGGAGAAACAACAGTGTCTGTAAATGAGCCTTATGTGTGGAAACCTACACAAACCGAGATTGAAAATAGAAAAATGTGTATCAAGTATGTACCTGGCCTGGATCAATATGTGAGGGGTTCTGATATTTTCCTATCTGGTTGGCAAAATGGAGTTAATACCATCCAAAGCGTATTCCGAAAGGAAGAGAAGGACTGGAACATGGTTTACTTGGCTCGAGAAGGTATGCGCCCTGAAATAAGATTTCTCGTCTGTAAAACTAGTGAGACAGCCCACACAGATGGAAGCCTCCACAAATTTTTCTGCATGTTTTGTTTTTCAGAGGGCAGCGAGGTGGGAAAGGTGTCCTGGAGGGTAGACCTGACTGGAAGTGGCTTTGTAGTGGACAGTGTCGAGTTAACCCTCAGTTCCAAGGTCTTTGAAAGTGGACAGGTAACTGCTGTGGTTTGTGGAGGAGACAGTTGTGTGAAATTGCCCACAGGTACGTGTGATTGTCCACTTGCATTGAGTTACTGGTCATGCTTCAGACCGACATTGATAGGGATGTCCCTTCTTTTCTTTCAGGCAGTCCAGAAATGTCCATTATCACTACAGCTCTTGCAGGTGCCAGCCTGATCAAAGTCAATGTGGATCTCTGCGGTGGAGTCGGCGATGTGGCTTGGCAGCATGCCCAGCTATTCCGTGCAGAACAAGGCAGCAGCCAGTCGGGCCTGGAACTCACCATAACACTCAAATCTGCTTGAAAGTGGAAGTGTTTTTTAAGGTCGCCTTTTGTATTCCCACGTTTTGTGATTTTATGATAATGTCTGTGTTACAGCTTAATTGGGTCTTAGACTGATTTTTTAAAGATTTTTTTTTTTTTTTTTTTAGAATACACCCTAAGAGTAAATTGAGTAGGGATACCACCTTCACTTTTTTATCTTGTGTGGGCCATAATGTAGTTAGTACTTTGTTGTAATTTTGTTGAAGTGACCCTGTTTGAAAACTTTATAATAATTGTCTGCTAGACCTTCTGAGACAATGTGAACACGAAATGTACTGTATGCTAAAAACTGAAATGGAGACTTCCTTCCAAGAAGTCGAGATAGTACCTTCCTGGCCAATTAGCTTCTCATCACAAAAGCATTTTAATCAAACTTTCTATTTATTGTTAATATTATTTCTTGGTGCCATAATGCTGTCTACAGTACAAGTGCCTCAGCACAAATTTTGCTTTTTAATGAATTTTGGAAGCTTTTGTTATTATTATGCTGGTATTAGCTGTATTTATCTAGTAGAATCTTCCAGATGATATTAAATAATCAACCAAAGCAATAATATTTTTAGGGAGGGGTGGTGCAATCTAGTTCATGCCAACGCTCTCGAGCAATTTTGGAGTTCAGCTTTGCGCTTATGCTTAGTATTTGATTGTTACCTGATTTTCTGGTGAAATGTATTCATTAAATTTTTAACTTTCTCCGTATACATTGTTAATGTGTTTTGTTAAATTTCCAAGGGAATTATATTGGTCAAGAATAATTGGTTTTTTTTTCCTCACACTGTGCTCCTGCTATCAAGCACTGAAAAGAATAAGCCCTGTTAGTGCCCCTACTCAAAGTCAAGCAAAGGCAATTCGCTTGCCTGTTCTATGTTGGACTTTACTTCGTGTGTATGCACATTATGGATAAAAAAGAAAACAAGAGATGTGTCCTTTTATTTTAATTTACGCGAAAATGCATTGAGGCAGAATGCTATTCCTGCATATGTACATTATGACAAACCATTTGTTGAAAAACGTTTAACACATAGGTAATAAAAACAAATGTCATAACAAATTAAACAAACTAACACAAGTATGTTTTCATGGAAGTTAAACTTACCTTAATAATGAGCACAATCTATGTCCACTTTAGTTGAGAGCATCCATTCATGCACTACACTTGCTTCACTTTCAAATATATTAGGAATTCCTGATCAGAAAAAGATAGGGGTTGCATGGCACTTATTTCAAAGGATTTGCATCAAGAAAACCTTTGGTCACACCTATGGACAGATTTTGCAAACAAAGGTCATTTACAAGTACAGTAGTAAGCTCATGTGTCCACTGAGCCTTGGTGATGAACACTTTTTCTTTAAGTCAAGCAGGACATGACCAAAGGAGTTCACATGCATATTACAGAGAAGACAAATTTAAGACAGACTTCTACAAACTGTTTGACTTAATTCAATGAAAAGCATAGAAAAGAAAAGAAATTATTTTGGTTTTAACCCTTGCCATTATTGCAGGAAGTAAGACACTTGTTCAATACTTGGACACATGCATGCACAGAGAATCAGAGACACATAATTTATTTACATCATCTACACCCAGGCACTTACAACTAAACCGATAGCCTTCAAATAGGTTCAGGAACTACTCTTTTCCATTACATCTTATTGAATGATGGATAAAGGAACACAAACCGGAAATCCATTTGCTTTAAGTTTTAAATCACTTCTACAGTACTGACACCTTAAAACAATAAATAAAACCCTTTTCTTAAAAAAAAAATCAACAACATAAACAAATTGATTTCCCTATCAATAAACAGAGAAAATAAAAATCTAGAGACTGTTACCAAAACTTACTACCCCTCAAAAATTTGTGCATACACCAAATGGTGCGACTGGCGATTTGGGGACGAAATTTCTGCTCGCAGAACTGTCAATTCGATGTGTATGGGTGAAAGTTTCTCCACGGGGCAACTCCAGCATCCAGCCAGTCAGTTCAGGGAGCACACAATGCAGGAGCCGCGCCTCTGAGCAGCGACTCCGATGGCTCGCGTCCTCGTTGCCCTGTCTTCGTCGCACTCATGAGGCGCCCCGTCGGGGCACAGTTTTTTTTTTTTTTTTTTTTTTTTTGAAACAACGGCCACGGCCAGCCGCGGCGCTCAGGCGATGCGCTGCGAGCGCGACAGGTACGCGCACCAGTACGCGATGTTGATGGTGAGGAACAGGAGGGGGAAGACGACCCGCGACGCGCGGTCTATCTGCGACACGGAGTTGAACCGCGGCGTCCGGGGTTTGTGGCGCCGCCGACTCGTCCTGCTGGACCGGGACCCTGTGGACCGACGCGCTCGGGTTCAAATACCACACCATGTTGTCATTTTATTTTGCACGGGGCCGGTCGGGGCTTTGTAATACTAGGTACTTTGTACTGTTACAACCATTTGAGAAGCGCCGTAAAAAAATTTACATGACATTACTCAAAATGAATTTTAAAAAAACTTTTACGTTCTTTTTTTAGCAACAAACCACAATTGAGAACCGCCTGCGCCTGTGGCCCCGAGCGAGCTCACCTTGCAGGCTGAGCCTGGGGTGGGGGGTCGCGCTGGCCAGGGCGGGCTGCACGCGCACCGCGGTACGAAGGTGCACCCCGGGGCTGGAGGCGGCGGAGGGCGCCGAGCTGGTGGCCGCGCTCGGCGTGGCGGAGTGGTCCGGCCCACACCGGAAGCACGACCACGACGACCAGGCGGGGGCGCCGGGGGGGCCCAGCGTGCCCAGCTCCAGCGGGATCACCTCGGGCATCTCCATCTGGCGGCGCCGCAGGGACGGGCGCGCCGGCCGCGCCGCGTCCTCCTCGTCAGACTCCGAGTCCGACAGCAGCTCCGCGCTGAAGTAGCACTCGCCGGACCCGTACTTGGTGAAGTAGTGCACCACGGCGAACTGGACACGCCGACACGGAGTGAGCACAGCGCACAGTGGGCCAACGTGGGCCACCAGACCGGAGGCGGTTGAAATCCCGGCCGTGTTTTTGGTTCCAGAGTCGCTAAACAAGACTCGTGCCGAACCAGTGACCCCCACCAATGGATTCCTCGTTCGGAGAGCAATCCATCGGTGGGGTCACACGTTCAGTTCGAGTCCTGATAAAACGTGTCTAGAGTTTCGGCCGGTGGCACTCTGGCCCACTGTGCTCTGCCTGGACCCGCCCCAGCAGTGTACCCACCTGGATGATGGTGGCGAAGATGAAGGCGAAGGAGAGGAACACGAAGAAG
Organism: Stenchaetothrips biformis; assembly: GCA_030522485.1. NCBI lineage: Eukaryota > Metazoa > Arthropoda > Insecta > Thysanoptera > Thripidae > Stenchaetothrips > Stenchaetothrips biformis. Next base: position 16,853,142 of record CM060098.1, on the reverse strand, counting down.
TCGAGCGCCGTGGGGTACGGCACCTTGGGCAGGTCAGTGCGCGCCTCCAGGCCCAGGAAGGTCATGGTGAGCACCGTGGTGATGCCCAGTGACACGCGGTCCGCCGTCGCCTCCCTGTTGAGCCAGAAGGACACCCAGGACAGCACCACCAGCAGCACGCAGGGGCCGTACACCTGGATCAGGAAGTTGCCCATGTGGCGCTGCAGGTGGAAGGAGACCAGCAGCATGGAGTGCTCGCCTGCAAAGCAGAGAGACACGGACTCAGTCGGGTCACAGAGGACCGGCATCATGCAGGCGGTCAAAACTCAACATGCGTTTTGAGCTCCACTCCAGACTCGAAAAATGGGACTCAAGCCGAACGTGTGACCCCACCAATGGATTTCTCGTGCCTGCACCGGTCTTCTGGCTTTTGGCCCACTGTGCTACACTACACTACCCCGCCACGAGATGGCGCTGGTGTGACTCCAGGCTGCAGCCCGGCGAGCCAGAGCCTCTCGGAACCTCCAACAGATGGCGCCAGTCCGCACCCCGTCCTAAGCCCACCCCAGCCGGGGCGCGGCGGGATCCTCGGACATTCAAACGTCGCCCTGAAGTCGCTATCAGGTCACTCTCACTCACATCGACGTAGTTTCAAAGTAATGTCATTTTATGACACAAGGAAAAAAACTTCCTACATGGGTTGAGTGCGTCACGGATCACGCACAAAACAACGAAATAAGACATTTAAAATTTGTAAATGAAATATGTCACTTCCCAGATGCTCCGTCCCGACCATCTTCCACAAAACTCCACTGCTTGGTTGTAAAATCGTTTGACTAAAACCCAGTGTTTTTGGAGGAGCGGCCGCACGACCTTAGTACACTCACCCGTCTTGAGGATGTCGGTGTGGTTGGCGGCGGGGTTGGCGATCAGGTCGAACTGGGACAGCTTCATGTCGTCGGCGATCGCCACCTGTCGCGACGGGTTCCAGCGGTACAGGACGTCCCGCGTCGTGTAGCCGACTGCGGAAGCAAAGCAGCCTCAAGTCAAACAGGATGTCATCATTTCAGGCACTTTTCGACGTCGAAACGGACGAGATGTACAGCTGTGGGTCGTTTCCAGTGTGTCTTGCTTGTCTGTGCGAGTCCGGAGAGAGAGAGAGAGAGAGAGAGAGAGAGAGAGAGAGAGAGAGAGAGAGAGAGAGAGAGAAAGAGAGAGAGAGAAATAGAAATAGAAAGAGAGAGAGAGAGAGAGAGAGAGAGAGAGAGAGAGAGAGAGAGAGAGAGAGGAGAGAGAGAGAGAGAGACAGAGAGAGAGAGAGAGAGAGAGAGAGAGAGAGAGAGAGAGAGAGAGAGAGAGAGAGAGAGAGAGAGAGAGAGAGACTCACACCGAGGATATCTCCGCAATCCGTTTCTGATTCCAAAGTCCCCCTCCTCCAGTTTCTGCCCGTCTCCCTGACGCACTCTAGGGCAACGCAGAGCCTCCCCGTGGCCGGGCATAAACTGGCAAGGCGTGCTCAAGAGGCGCGCTGCTGCTCCGCTGCGGGGAGGCAGAGCGCGACACTCGCACAGTGGGCCAGGAGACCGGCGCAGGCAGGCAAAACTCTACACGGGTTTCGAGCTCAAGAGTAGCTAAATGGTGAGGTTTTCTCTTTGAAATTTGGTTAGAATTTTTTTTTTTAAATGGAACTCTACGACCCTTTTTTACCCCGCCTGCTTAACTTCGGTGTTCGGGTATGGGAAACGGTGTACCCGGCCGCTGGCGATCGTGTTTAACTACAAATAAATTTAAAAAATGGAACTCTACACCCCCTCCCCAGTCTTATTGGGGAGGGCGCCTCTGGAGCTCAAAACCCGTCCGGTATTTTGACCGCCTGGCCCACTGTGCGACGCTTGGAGCGCCTGTGAGACCCGGGATAGGCACCCGGCCGGCAGCAGTGCACTATTGTGGCCTACCCTCACGGCTCTCCAAGCGCCTGTGATATCCGGGGTAGGCAACATGGGGACAGCGGTGCGTGAGTGTTGCCTACCCGCCCGGCGCTCCTTCTGAAGGAGGAGCGCCTTTTGACCACCCCACCCGGTCTCCTGACCCACTGTGTAGTATTTACAGGGGAAAATCGATCCCCCATCAGTCGCTGCATGCAGGCAGTGCACCGCCGGCCTCGCGGCCTGCGTCCGTCCGTCCGTCCGTCTCCCTCGGCGATCGCAGCCGCCCATCACACATGTTTCCAGACCGCAGCCATGTGTAACCTCCTCCACCATCCCTCCAGGCCGGCAGCACAGTGGGCCAGAGGACCGGTCTTCTGGCCCACTGTGCGCAGGCCAGCCTGACAGCGGGACACTGCGTGGCGCTGCGTGCACTGCGCGTGGCCGTGTTGGGACGTCAGGAGCATGCCACGCGGCCAGGGCGGCGCCGACCGCACCCCCGGCGTGCGGCCAGCACCGGCCAGCCCCGGCCAGCCCCGGCCAGCTCCGGCCCACAGTGGGCCAGAAGACCGTTCGGGCGGACAAAATTCGAGACGCGTTTTGACCTCAAAACTTGTCCGGGATTTCGACCGCCCCCCCCCCCCATCGGTCTTCTGGCCCACTGTGGGCTGTGCGGTGTCCGTCTGCACACCAGACCACAGCCCGCCAGTCCCGCCTGTCGTGACGTCACAACAAAAAGAGCGCCGCGTGCAGCAGACCCGCTCCCGCAGCCCCGCCAACGCGTTTATGTCCGACAGGCGCCAAGCCGGCGCGATGACGTGGTCGTGGGTTCGACTACCAGTCGCAGCCATTTTTTTCAATTTTTTTTTTTTTAAGTTTACGTTTGTTATTTTTTTTTATTGTGCCTGCACTACGGGGCCAAATATCGAACGCGATCATTTCTGATAAAACAAATTTCTCTTTCACTTTTTTGGTTGTGTCGCAAGTTTGTGTTGTGATCCTTTACGATGGTGTGAGTGTTCTTGTTGTGACTGGCAGCAATGAAAAGGCGCGAATGAAGGCGGGCGGCGGTGGTGGAGGTGGCGCGGGTTCGACCACCGCCACAGATTATTTCTGTTTCCTTTCACGGGTGGCTCCGGGTGGTGCTGCACGTCTCCGGAGACTCCGGGCACGTCAGCTTGACGAGGGAAACAGAGGGGAAAATGTAAAGAGAGCGATGAGAGGCGCGGCGGCGTGCCACTGTTCCGAATCCGATCCGGTTTGATCGACAGGCGGAGAGTGCGTCCCCCCCCCGTCCCCCCGTCCCCCTCCCGTCCCCCTCCCCTCCCCCTCCCTCTCTCTCGTCGAACGCACCCTGCTTCCGTGGACTTGAAAAAAAAAATCCAAAAAAAAAGTATTTGAGACTTGACTTGAAAAAACAACAACAACAAAAAACTATGCGTGATGTGTGGTTTGAAAAAATGCTCAAAATTTGTGCATGATGAGGCCACGTACAAAGTATAGTACAAACACATTCACTGTGTCGGACGGCGTCAGTCAAACACCCGCGGGACGGAACACGAGAGGGCAATGGCCGCGGGGCGCTGCACCCAAACAAGTCCGTTTCCAGAGCTTCCGGCGGGATATACTCACAGCTGCCAAACTTGAGCGGGCACTTCTGAATGTCCATGGGGAAGTCCTCGAGGTGCATCGGGCAGCCGGCCTTAATAGTCAGTCTGAAACAACAGCGAAAACAAAAAAAATAAAAAAAAATTAGACAGTATTTGAACCAAGGACCTCGCTGCGTGGTTCCAGCGGCGGCACGCTCAGATGGCCTGCCCTGCAATGCCAAATTGTGGCAAGCTGGGTGGTATTTCAGGGCCGGGCTTGCCAAATTTTTAGCACTGAAAAAAAAAAAAACGGCTTGCCAATTTTCAGGCAAGCAAAGTTGCATCGCCGCGGCTTTGCAGTGGTAATCCCCCACAGGCGTAATTGGAATATTGGCAGACGAAATGATGAAATGGACCGGCTAGTTCATCTGCCCCACGGGCCGCGGTGGAGGCCCCCCCCCCCCCCCCGCCATTGTAAGCAGCTTATCGGCCATCCGCAAGATGCACCGCGCTGCTGCTGCGCCTCGGGGGCTGCGGGGGCTGCGGGGGCTTCGGGCAAAGCCAAGCCACCCCGCACGGGAACCACCAGAACCATACACCAGAACCCAGCGCACGTCACTGTGGGCCAGGTTCCCACAGCCGACCGCGGCTTGGAGGACGGCTGCAACTTCTTTCACTCGGCGGCCGCTCTCGACATGACTAGTTCGAATGCACGGCGCCTTGGCGTTAGAAGTTTCTTCTCCCCGCCCCCCTGCCGTGGGGTAGAGCGAGAGAGAGAGAGAGAGAGAGAGAGAGAGAGAGAGAGAGAGAGAGAGAGAGAGAGAGAGAGAGAGAGAGAGAGAGAGAGAGAGAGAGAGAGAGAGAGTCGACTGCAGCCTGCGACACTCAGTCATATCGCTTGCCTGTCGAATACCAACAAACACAAACGAAAAAAAAAAAAAATAACAGACACACACCGCGGGAAGCACACACACACACGCACGCACAATCTGCTGATCTGCTGATGAACAACCGTCGGCGGCACGTCAGGGGCACGTCAGCGACGTCGTTCAGGTGTCAATCACGCGAGTCAAGCAGGATGTTGTCGATATTTATTTGCATTGTCACACAGCGTCCTGTGTGCGTGTGTGTGTGTGTGTGTGTGAGAGAGAGAGAGAGAGAGAGAGAGAGAGATAGAGAGAGAGAGAGAGAGAGAGAGAGAGAGAGAGAGAGAGAGAGAGAGAGAGAGAGAGAGTGACTGTGTGTGAGTGTTTTGTCTATATGTGACTGTCTACGTGTCTGTGCGTGGTCTGGTGTGTATGTGACTGTGTGTGTGTGTGTGTCTGCGAGTCTCTCTCCACTCTGGAATAACATGTCGCCAAAGAACAGCAGCCTGCCAGCCTGCCAGCCTGCACGGCCGGTGGCGGCGGCGGCGGCGGCGGCGGCGGCGGCGGCGGCGGCGCATCCCCGCGGCTCGCATGCAAAAAGTGAGCAGGGCTGAACCGCAAGGCTGGAAGACTGTCGAGGCGCATGGCGAGGCCACCGCCGCCTGCTCGAGGAAAGTTTCAAGTCAGTCGTGGATGCGCGGCGCCAGACTCAAGCAGAATAGGCTGCATTCGAGGGGTGACCTGGCCCACTGTTAAATTTTGTGGGATGCCAGAATAGAAATCCCAGAAAGTGTGTGAGGGTTAATATTATCTGTTTGAAGCAGTGAAGTCCATCGGAAGCGATTTTTTCCGTTCTTTCCGTTCTTTGGAACCCCTTAAAAGGCGCCACTTCATTTATTAAAATTAATTAAAATTCATTGTAATTCAATCGAAATTCAAAATAATTCAAAATTTTGTACACTGAAATTCCAAGTTATTTCCCCTTGATAGACACCATACATCGGTAACCATGCAGAATTAATTTTTGCAAACCAAGAAGAGTAGTCGTGCGATTTTTTTGTGTGACCGCAAGTCCCCCGGGTCTCTAGAGCGGTCTGAAGCGCGACGCTCGCTTCTCCAGGGCTCTCCAGGATAATGGAATAATGTGTCGGAGCCTTCTTTGCAAAGCCCCCGCCACGACACACGCTCCGACTTGGCGAACAGGCGAACAGAGAGAGCACAGTGGACCAGAAGACCGGCGCGGGCGGCCAACTCTAGGACCCTTCCGCCGGTCCTCTGGCCCACTGTGCAGGGCAGGGTGGGCGTTGCGGCCACGTCGCTGCCTCAATATCAACAGTGATTGACGAACCCCGCCTACCCCTAAAACAAAATACAATGATAGTAAATTTTTGTCGCGCCTATTCGTGCTTTGTGCAGCAGCTGAACATTGGTCATTATTACGAAGACAAAGCTCCAGGGTAGGAATTTCGAGAGTGTACTCATCCACACGCGCTGATTACTATAGCTCTGCAATCTTTCGTTCGGTCGCGTTGCTGGAGTCGCTAGGACCCCCGGGGGAGCTCCCCCCTCCCCCTCCCCCCACCAACAAGAGGCGCGACTATTAGAAAGCGTGGCCCGGGGCGGCCAATAAGAGAGCCGCTACCTCAGCCAGCCAATAGGATGTGCCGCACCTGGCGTGCCTGCCTGGTTTGGAGTCCTGTTGGACTGACACCCAGCCAGCCTGCGCCGGTCCTCTGGCCCACTGTGCGGCCTCCCCCTGAGCGTGGTCGTGGACGTGGCGATGTGGCGGCAGCGTGCGGGGACAGTGTAAAGTATCGATGCCGAGGAAGAGGCCTTCTTCCGTGCGGGTCCCCCCCCCCCCCTCCGAGGACGCCCCACTGGGGCCCCAGGACTCTCGAAGGCTGTCACGGCCGCCATAATGGAATAAGTGGCTGAAAAACGCCCCAGAAAGAAACAGAGAGGGGGAGGGGAGAAGAAAAAGTCTGTTTTTTTTTGTTTTTTTTTTACTAATCTCGGGTCTCTTTGCGTCAAGCGGGGTGTGTGTGTGTGTGTGTGTGTGTGTGTGTGTGTGTGTGTGTGTGTGTGTGTGTGTGTGTGTGTGTGTGTGTGTGTGTGTGTGTGTGTGTGTGTGAGAGATCTATGGAATGTTGCCTAAGATCACGTTCGGCAAACATCTCGGCGGCCCGGGGGGGGGGGGGACCGGCCAGTCAGAGACGGACGCTCATTCCAAGCGTTGGTCGGGGACGGTCGCTTAATGGAAAAAAAGGACTGCAAACATTATCATAGAAAAAAAAAACTTAAAACAAAATTGGGTGGGGCAGGGTAAATAGAGTAATGAAATATGGCTTGTCCGTTTCGGAGAGTACGGCACTTTGGGGCAGGAATCGAATCGAGGAGAAGGCACCATGATAAAATAAGGAACCCGTTTTTTTTTTTTTTTTTTTTTTTTTTTTCAGTGAGTGGTTTTTAATAACGTCGAAGGAGGCAAAGCAAACTAACTTCCCGCAGGGACGGCAGGAAAAGAATAATATCCACGTGGTTTTACAGGATTTGGTCGAGTTTGCTTACTGCACTTGAGGTACCCCGGCAACGGGTTGCGGGTGGAGCTCAAGGCTTCTCCAGACCAAAGTTAAACAGGGGGAAAAGAGGAGGGAAGGTTGCAGGCTGGCCTCCTCTCCAGCTTCCCTTTATGGCCGACAGAGACTCGCCATTCCCGTCGCCGTGTCCGCCCCATCCATTCCGCGTCCTCCTCTGTTTCCTACACTTGCAAGTGAAAGAGAAGCAGAATGAGGCGACGCTCCAAAAGTAATAATAAGGGACAGATATGGCAAGCGCTCAAGAATAGGAGAGAGAGAGAGAGAGAGAGAGAGAGAGAGAGAGAGAGAGAGAGAGAGAGAGAGAGAGAGAGAGAGAGAGAGAGAGAGAGAGAGAGAGAGAGAGAGAGACGGACGTGCCAATAACCTACAACGTCGACGACGCGCGCCTCTTGAAAACGCAGCGAAAGCCGCAAATATTGGCAGTCCTGCGGATAATCTCAACACTTGTGGCGGAATTATTACGGGTGGCGAACAAGGGTCGCGGCGAGCGGATCCCCCCGCCAACGGCGACACATTGCCAACAACAACAATATTACGAAAACCTTGGAACAAATACTGGCTAAAGCTTTGGGGCTTGGCCTTGCAGTGTTGCAATATACCTACAAGTAGGCAAATTTTCTCACGATGCACCGGAAGCCATCCTGGGAATTTTTGCGCGAACATGTGGTAACACTGGCCGAGTCGGCCTAGGCAAAGCTACGGAAAAGCAATATTGAAATTAATTGTAAGTAGGAAAATGAACGGGAGAGGTTTATGTGACAGGAGTATCAGGGTACAGCAGTTACAAGAGGCAAAGAGACACGATACGAGTCCACTCTCGGGAGGGTGCAGTCAATAACACGAACGACGACAATAATGGTACAGTAAACGGCCACGGCCGCTACAGGGACACGGAGCGGAGACTCTGTGATCCGTGGCGGAACGGGGAGCACTACATTATTGGAAGGCAGTCAGTCAGCGACTGTTCAGTCAGTTCCGTGGCCGCGGGCGCTTGGTGCGGCGCGGGGCAGGCCGTCAAGAAGCAGGCGGAGTAGGGCGGGCAGGTGACGATGCCGGGGGCGGTGCCGGGGGCGGCAGCCTGCTTGGCGCGCGGCGCCTCCAACTCCAGCTCGGCGTGGCCGTCGACGGGGGCCTTCCGCTTGCGGAGGTCCACCTGGGCCAGCAGCCTGGTCGCCGCCTTCTGGTCCGCCATGGCCTCCAGCGCCGACACCTCGGCGATGAGGGCCTTGAGGTGGCGGCCGCGCGCAGCCAGCCGCATGTGGCGGGGCACGCCGTGCGGCGCCGGCATGCCTGCAGCACGCCGCACAGTGGGCCACCAACACTCTACACGCGCAGCCAGCCGCATGTGGCGGGGCACGCCGTGCGGCGCCGGCATGCCTGCAGCACGCCGCACAGTGGGCCACCAACACTCTACACGCGCAGCCAGCCGCATGTGGCGGGGCACGCCGTGCGGCGCCGGCATGCCTGCAGCACGCCGCACAGTGGGCCACCAACACTCTACACGCGCAGCCAGCCGCATGTGGCGGGGCACGCCGTGCGGCGCCGGCATGCCTGCAGCACGCCGCACAGTGGGCCACCAACACTCTACACGCGCAGCCAGCCGCATGTGGCGGGGCACGCCGTGCGGCGCCGGCATGCCTGCAGCACGCCGCACAGTGGGCCACCAACACTCTACACGCGTTTCCAACTCCAGGGTCGTTAAATGGGACTGGAACCGAACGTGCGACCCCACCGATGGATTGCTCTCCGAACGAGGAATCTCTTGGTGGGGTCACACGTTCGGTTCGAGTTTCATTTAGCGACTGTGGAGCTCAAAACGCGTCTAGTATTTTTGGCGCCTGCAGGTGTTCTGTGCATTGCCACAAGGAGGCCCACCTTCGGACGGGCACACGGCCCTGCGCAGCGCGGTGTACAGGCCCTCGGTCCGGCGGAGGTGCGCCTCTCTGCGCAGCGCGGCCGCCGACATCCTCAGGATGCGCTTCTGCAGGATGTGCACCTGCGCAACGCGCTTCATCAGGCAGGTCGCACAGTGGGTCAGAGCCGGAGGACCCGCCATGGCGGACGAAACACGTTTGGTTCGAGTGCCGTTTAGCGAGCCTGGAGCTCGAAACGCGTCCAGGCAACTTGGACCGAGGCGGCCCAGTGTGCGGCGGCGGCGGTCTCCACCTTGAGCAGCAGCTTGTGCGTGTCGGGGTCCGAGCCCTCCAGCCGCCGCCAGCGGTGCACGTTGAGCGGGCAGGACATCTCGTCCTCCAGGGCGCGCAGGCGGACGCGGTCCAGGGTCAGGTCCTGCACGGCGCGGCTCAGCTCGGCGCGCAGCGCGGGCAGCATGTTGACGTGCCGGCCCAGCTGGTGGTGCTCGGCGCGCAGCCGCCGCACCTCCAAGGACAACAAGCTCCTCGCTGACAACGCACGGTGGGCAAGGAGACCGCGCCGGAGGCGGTCCAAAACCCAGACGGGTTTGGAGCTCCAGAGTTGCTAAATGGGACACGAACCGAACAAGTGACCCCACCAATGGATGGCTCAGCGGTTCCCAACCTCGCGACCCCACTTTGGGTCGCGGAAAAATATTTTGGGGTCTCGGCTTGGTACTTGGGGTCGCCTAGGGTCGCCAGACCCCAAATTAAAAACACCGTCCGGAGACAAGATTATAAGGTTACTTCGCCGAATAAGGTTGGGAACCGCTGGGATAGCTCGCCAAGCGAGGAATCAATTGGTGGGGTCACACGTGCGGCTCGACTCCCATTTAGCGACTCTGGAGCTCAAAACCTGTCAGGGATTTCGACCGCCTCCAGCGCTCACTGTGCGACGTGTTGTGGGCGGGGCGCTACCTCGATCTTGAGCAGGCGCACGTCCTCCTGGCGCACCATGAGCGTGCGCCGCCCCCTCACGAGGTTCTCCTCCAGCAGGCGCTCCTTGTTGCGCAGCAGGGTCACCTCATCGTTGCGACGCACCTGGAGGCCCCACCGTCACCCTGAGCGCCCCGCCGCACAGTGGGCCAGAACACCGGCACGGCTGGCCAAAGCTCTAGACGCGTTTAGAGCTCCAGAGTGGCTAAATGGGACTCGAGCTGAACGTGTGACCCCCACCAATGGATTCCTCGTTCGGAGAGCAATCCATTGGTGGGGTCACACGTTCGGTTACTGTCCCAGTTAGCGATTCTGGAGCTCAAAAACCGTCCGGGCTTTCAACCGCCTTCAGCGATCTTCTGGCCCACTGTGCGTCTACTGCAGCCCCCCGCCGCCGGCACGCCCACCAGCATGGTGGCGATGACGTCACGCTCGTCGAGGTGCGCGGCGCTCTCCCTGCGCAGGGCGGCCCTGTCCGCGTCGGCCTTCCGCAGCACGTCGGCGAGGCGGGCCATGTCGGCGGACCGCTCGGCGCCCTCGGCGCGCAGCGCGGCCGCCGCGGACTCCAGCCGCTGCACGTCGGCGCGCAGGCGGTGCGTCTCGTTGCGTGCTCGCGTCAGCAGCCGCTCCAGCTGCGCCGTCTGGTGCAGGGTTCGAACCCCGGCGTGGGTAAAACAGTGGGCCAGAAGACCAGGCGGACTCGAATCATCGAACGCGTGACCACACCAATGGGCCACACCCGTGGCGTCACCACCCTTCCCGCACCTGCTTCTCCTTGGTGGCGGCCTCCTCCTTGAGCTGCTCGTGCGCCTCGTCGAGGGCCTTCATCTTGGCGCCGGCGTCCTGGGTGCGCTCGCGCTGCTCGGCGAGGTCCCTCAGCGCGGCGGAGAGCTGTCCGCGGACGCCGTCGAGCTGCGCGGCCAGGTTGAGCTGCGCCGCGGCGCTGTCGGCCAGCTCCCTCTGCACGGCGGCCAGGCGCAGCTCCTTGACGCGCTGGTCCTCGGCCAGCACCTCGATGCGCATGCCCTTGTCGGCCAGGCTGGCGGCCAGGTGCTCCTTCTCGTGGTGCAGCCGCTCCTTGGCCGTCTCGTCCTGCCGCGCGCGCTTCCGGCACAGGGCGTACTCGCGGCTCAGGTCGTCCCACAGCTTCTGCTTGGTGCGCAGCACCCGCGCCTGCTGGTCCGCCACGCGGCTGAGGCGGTGCCGCCGGGACTCCATCTCCACGTTGCGCGCCGCCAGCTGCGCCGCCCTGCGCTCCGCAGCGGCCGCCTCCTGCCGCAGCGTCTGCGAAGCACGGTTCGAGTCCCATTCGGCGACTCTGGAGCTCAAAACGCATCTCGAACTTGGGCCGCCTTCGCCGCCGGTCTTGTGGCCCACTGTGCGCAGTCAACGCCAGGTGACGCGGGACCCCAACCTCCAGTTCGCGGCGCAGGTCGGCGTTGTCGGCGAGCTGGGCGTCGCGTTCGGCCTGCAGCGCGGCCGCCCTGGCGTCCGTCTGGCGGACCTTGGCCACGGCCGCGTCGCGCGCCCTCTCCAGCTGCTGCACCTTGCGGCGCTGCCGGCCCTGCTCCAGCTCGGCCACGTGCAGCAGCGCGCGTGCCTCCTCCTCGGCTTGCTTGTGCTGCTCTGCCACCTGCCGCACGGAGGACCGCTAGTCGGTCAAAGGGACTCGAACCGAACGTGTGACCCAACCAATGGATCGCTCTCCGAACGCGAGGAATCCATTGGTGGGGTCACGGTTCGAATCCTGTTTAGCGACTCTAGAGCTCTATACGCATCACCGGTCTTCTGGTCCACTCGGCTCGCCCCGCGATAGCGAGAGAGACGGCGCGCACCTGTTGCAGGCCGTTGGCGTGCTGCTCGCTGCGGTCCAGCGCCCGCTGCAGCTGTTCGCCACGCTTCCGCAGTCTGTCCTCGCGCAGCGCTGCGTCGCGCAGCATCTTCTCCTGCGCGCCCATTTTTGAAAAAAAAAAAAGTCATTCTTGTAAAAAATTAACACAATTGAAGCACCACGCGTGGGGTCTTTTCTTTTAGCTTTTTTTTTTTTTTTTTTTTTTTTTTTTTTTTTTTTTACTGGGACCTGCAGGTCGATGCGGTCCCTGGCCGCGTCCAGCACCGTCCGCAGCCCGTCGATCTCCGCGGCGCGCGCCTCTACGTCCTGCCGCAGGTTCTTCACGTCCACCTCCAGGTTCTCCTTCTGCCGCACCTCCAGGGCGTGCGCGGCCTGCGCCGCCGACAGGTCTTCGGCCAGCTGCGTGGCGCGCAGGTTGGCGAAGGACGCCCGCCTGGGAGACCGGTGGAGGCGGGCGACGTTCTAGACACGTTTTCAGCTCCAGAGTCGCTAAATGGGACTCGAACCGAACGTGTGACCCCACCAATGGACCGCTCTCCCAACGAGGAGTCCATTGGTGGGGGCACCTGTTCGGTTGGAGACCCATTTCGGCCGCCTCCACCGCTTTTCCGGGCCACTGTGGGGTGTTAGGGAGCACAGCGGTTCCGCACAGTGCCGCATCGCTCTCTGCCCCTCACACCCCTACGGAACGCGCCATAAGTGCGAGAGAGACGGAGACACAGAGCAGGCGGCGCGCCGCACCTGGCGATGGCGTCCTGGTCCTGGTACGTGGACCGCAGCAGCTCCCTGACGTGCGCCAGCTCCTCGGCGAGGTGCTGTTCGCGCACCACGCGGTGCCGCGTGTCCAGGTCGCTGCTCTGCTTGCTGAGCTGTGCGACGGCGCCGCCGCTGCCTCCGCTGCCGCCACTACTGCCGCTGCCGCGCTGGCTGCCGCCGCTGCCGCCGCTGCCGCCGCTGCTGCCGCTGCCGCCCTGCACCACGGCCAGGGTCTCGGCGCGCGCCCGGACCCGCGTCACCTCGGCGCGCAGCTCCTCCAGCAGCACGAGGGTCTGCTGCTCGCGGGCGTGGTGGGCGTCCGCCTCGGCGCGCGAGGCCGCCGTCAGCCGCTCCTGGTCCGCCAGCTTGTCCCGCAGGACGGCCACCTCGGCCTGCAGCGCGCGCTCCTCGGCCAGCGCCCGGTCCGCCTCGGCGCGCGCGTCGGCGGCGTCCTGGAGGCACGCCCGCCCCAGTCCACGGCGTCGCGCCCCGCCTGCTGGCGTCGCGGGGACGTTACAGACGATGGCCTTCTCGCGCGGGCCTCCACCAGCATGGACTTATAGTCACAGAAGCCAATGAGAGGGGAAAAATTAATTGGATTTGGATTTGAACCAGCGACCTGGCTGATGCGCTGCACGTTGGCGGCGAGGTTCGTGAACCCCTGGCGGGACTCCATGATGGGCAGGACATGGTAGGTTTCCTTCTGGATCACGTCCTCCAGCTCCTGCAGTTCTGCCAACTGCCGCGCGCGACGCGTCAGAGGTGAGCAACGTCCGTTGGCACCACTGGGGAAGCGCCGCACAGTGGGCCAGAAGACCGGCGCACAGAGTCGCTAAACAGACTCGACCGGTCTTCCGGCCCACTGTGCACCGCGGCTGCAGCAGGCTGCAGCTACCTGTCGGTCGTGCTCGTTGAGGTTGGCGAAGCTGGCCTCGCTTCCAGTGTCCTCGTCATCGGCCCCGCTGCCAGCCTCCTCGCGATCGTCACCGAACAAACTGTCGCCCTCCATCGTGTCTGTCTGTCACTTGCACCGCTTCCCGTTTAGCACAGAAAAAATAAAACAAAATAGTAAAAAAAAAATCGTTTAAAAAAAAAAACACGTTTTAAAAAAAGCCGCGGCCGCCACGGCAACTGTCGGCCGTTGCCGGGTAATGCTCGGTTGGCAATAGTGGGGACATTCTGGCGGCAAGTCCACTGTTATTCGAAGAATGTGCCCTAACCTTACCTCTCGTGCTTCGGGTTTAGGACGTTATCAAAGCACCCCTCTTCCCTCTCCCTCCAAGATGATCATGATCATGACGCGGACAGGGGGTCAGAGGGGTCAGAGGGGCCTGAGGCCGGTGATAGGGTCCTACCTGGAGGAGTACAGCACCCGGCCGTCCTGGTACAGCCGCACGAACTTGTTGGGCGTGGTGATGGTGTGCAGGTAGGACTGCTTGCCGTTGTAGAAGTAGGTGTCCGGCTTCCAGATGCGCTGCAGCATCTTGATGGACAGCGCCAGGGTCTCCTTGTTGCCCTGGAAGGCCAGGCGCCGGTCCACCCAGCTCTGCCGGAAGTAGCAGTCCATGGAGTACGTCTAGAGGGAGAGGGGCGGAGGGAGGGAGGGGGACAAGTTTGACAGTTTAGTAAATCGTGGTGGTGGGTCATTTTTCTTGTTCATGTTTACATCGCTGTGGCCGCGTCACAGTGGGCCAGTAGACCGGTGCCGGCGGCCAAAACTCTAGACGCGTTTTGAGCTCTAGAGTCGAACCAAACGTGTGACCCCACCAATAGAATCCTCGTTCAGAGAGCAATCTATTTGTGGGCTTAACACGCTCGGTTCAAATCCTTTTAGCGACTTTGGCGCTCGCAACGCGTCCGGAATTTGGACCGCCTCCACCGGTCTTCTGGCCCACAGTGCGCGTCTTACCATGTCGACCTCGGAGATGGGCCCCATACTCCTCACCATGATGTCCACCTCCACGACGGCCGGCGGCCCTGGAAGCATCCAGTCAACTCTCAAAAAAATCAGTTGACAACAGGTAACGGAAGCGGGGATCGAACCAGGGAACCCAGTCAATCAAGTGCTGCCGTACCACGACCGCGGCCGGCTGCGCGGCTCGCTCTATCAATTCGCGATCGAAAAGACCCTGCTAATTCCGCGCGCGGGAACACAAAACGAAGAACAAACAACTTGGTAAACACTTTGGCTCACACCAAATCGAGCAAGTTCCCCGCGCGTCCGGCGCAGGGCTTAGCTACAGGCAGGATGGAGGAAAGGGAGAGGGGGAAGGGATACGATTCGGCCCTTCCAAGACCCTGTCTGGAGGGACAACTTTGATAGGCCTGGTGTCACCGCATTAGCATTCTACGATTAGGGGGTCGCCACAAAGACGGCTGCGGCGCTGGGGGCAAGCACGTGGTGGGGCCAAAACATGGCGGGCTCGATGGGGCCGTGGTAGGAGGCACACGCCACGGTGGGGCCGTGGTGGAGGTATGGGTAGGGATAGGCCAAAAAGCTTGCTGAGACAACCGGTCAGATTATGAGGAAATGGTGAGACCATGAGGATGTGTTGAGCCCATAAAGGCATGGTGAGACCGTGAAGGCATAGCCCGGTGAGGCCATTTTTTTGGAAGTTACGCATGAAAAAATCAAGGTGAAAGACATAAGGTTGTCTGACCTCCAAAGTTGGGCCTGACGCTGTTGTCGTAGCCTCGCAGCAGGTCGTCCAGGAGGTCCGAGATGTTCTTGTGGTTGTTGCTCTGAGGGGGCTCCACCGCGGGGCCGGCGGGTATGCGGGGCCTGCGAACCAACAAGCGAGTCATCAACTTCGTTTTGTATCATAGCCCGTGTAAAACTTGTCCCCGCTTCCTTCGTCATGAACGCGCTGTTCATCCATTCATTGACTCGTTGGTCCGCGTGACTGCCATCCAGCCGCGCCTCTTGATTGCGTCGTATTTACTCTAAAAAAGGTAAACTAAAAGAAATAAACGGGAATGCGACGCGCGCTGGCCCACTGGGTGCTGGCCGGGCACTGGGAGAGTCACTGCAGCGGTCTCTCTACAGGCCTCTCTGACGGCGGACTCGCTCTCCCGTCCCTGCAGAGGGAGAGAAAGAGGCGGAGCGACCAGGCGCTCCAGATAACGAGATCAGGAAATAAAATGCAGATCAGCCGGTTCGTCCGTCCCACCCTGCGCTGTTCCGTGACACTGCAGCTGCACATCATCAACGGCCCTCGCCCTTCTCTCTCGCACCCATGCGGGACGCCCCGTGAGTGCGAGAGAGACAGAGCGACGAAAACGAATGGCACTCGTCGTGCGGAGAACACCTTGAAAAATAAATAAATAAATAAAAGACTGAATCAAGAACATTTTTTAAATTTTCGCTTTAAATCAATCGGAGCAGATCATTCAACCTACCTAAAGTAGACAGACCAAAATTAGACCGACCTATTTTTCACCGACCTTAATAAAAATATTTAATAAATAAATAATAGGTTGCTGAAAAAATTAAACAGTCGGCAGTCCCGAACCCGGGACCCTCCACTCCCCAGCTCAAGGTCTTAACCACTGAGCCACTAAGACACCATTTATTGACCGGTCTCACAGCGCCCTGTACACGCCGCTGTGAGCAAACTCCTCAAGTCTTAAAACTCGCTCCGTGCCGTGATTTAACGACTGTAGGACGAAAACAATGTAGTATCAGGTGAACAGGTGACGCAGTCCGCGCCGGGGAGGGGGGAGGGGGTAACGGAGAAGGGGAGGGAAGTACCCGAACAAGCCACCACCTTGCGAGGGGATTCCCCCCCCCCCCCTCCGGAGCCTGCCATGGCTCGGCAGCCGCTGTCCCGGACCAGCCGGCCACCCGAGTAGTTTACGAAGTTGGCCCCGTAAAATAATGGAGACATCTGCGCGGCATGAACATAGTGGGCCCGAAGACCCGGCGAATCAGGAAACAGGAAGCAGGGAACTGTTGCAAATCGTCGAGTGTCGCGGGAAAACATGCAGACCATTACCATTACCATGCGCCTCGGCAGAGTCGGGGGGGAGGGGGGGAGGGGGGGAGGGGGGGAGGGGGGGGGAGGGGGGGGGAGGGGGGGGGGGAGCTGCACGGCAGACAGAGGCTATGTAACGCCGCGGCCGCCGCTCTCAAGAGCTTCAACAGATTCCTCAAATTTCATTTCGCGGTATATCCTTGAAGCGGGGCTACACTGCCTGGGGGTGGAATCGTTCAGCGGGGGCGTTGCGTGCGTGCACGTGTGTGAGTGGGACCTAACTGTTCGCGCACTCGTGCGTGCGTCTGTGGAGGGTGTGTGTGTGCGCGGAGCCACAATGCTTATCAATCCGGACGCAGAGACACGATCAGAAACAAGATCCTTGTATAAGTCTGGCGCACGCAACACCCCCTGCAGGCTCTGAAAGAGTCCTTCCCCCGCTCCTTCCCCCCCCCCCACACACACACACACAACAAGACCAGAGTCAAAATGATTTCTCGAAAATTTTCATGTCAATCAAGAGTGGTCGGTTCTGAAAACAAAACAAAAGAATGCAATTAATTTTTCCGCCTTTTTGTGTTTTGTCCGCAACGAAACAGCCCATTTCCCCGTCCCACTAGGCTGGGCTGCCAGGGCTGCCAGCGCTGCCAGTGGCGCGGCGCGGCCAACAACAGCTCGCTGCCGCCTGCCACCTGCCAGTGCCTGCCAGCCGAGGGCCGTGGCCATGGCGACCGCGAGTGCACTGAGCGTCACGGACCGTGTGCGTTATGCGGTGTTTTGCGTCCCACGGCCGGGCGGGGCGGGGCGGGGCGTGGCGGGGCGGGGCGGGGCGGGGCTAAGGGTGGGATTGCTCTATGTTTACAGGTGCCGGCGCGGGCCAGGAATAGAATTACGGCTTCGCTAAATGGAAGTCCACGCGCCGGAGGTATGGCCAGGCGTGGCGGGGAGGGGCGCACAGTGGGCTGGAAGACCGGTGCACGTGGTCGAAATCCCGGACGGGTTTGGAGCTCCAGAGTCGCTGAATGAGACTCGAACTGAACGTGTGACCCCACCAATGGATTGCTCTTCGAAAGAGGAATCCATTGGTGGGGCCACACGATCGGTTCGAGTCCTGGTTAGCGACTCTGGAGCTCGAAACGCGTCTAGAGGTTTGGCCGCCTGCACTGCACCGGTCTTCTGGCCCACTGTGGGTGCACACAAGTGCACCGTGTGATGGCGGCCCCTGCTTCATCACGGCCACCTCTCATTACGCGGACCATCACACTGGCCTAACGCAGCAAGGAAAAAAAATAAAAATAACACAAAAATAAATAATGAATATGTTTTCAGTTTTAGTTGAGGTTGCTCGTTTGCTCTACGAGGCATGCAGAGGCATGGTTTCACTCCACTTCCCCTTCTCTCTTTTTGCCAGGCGTTAGCACGTTCCAGTCCGGAAGGCGGAAAAAAAAGAGAAAAAGAATTTAGCCGCTCACGCCTCAAAAGGCCCCAAAAGGCATGTCCCCCGAGCGGGTAAACACTTCAAGAAATCGTGTACAGACTTCTCTGTATTACGCTGTATAACGGTGGTATTACACGTGTATTGCGGTATTAAAATGCTAAATTTGGCCACATTTGAGCCTAAAATGGACAGTGATGTTGACTTACGACAGGTCTTGGCCGGCGAACAGCGGGGACAGCAGCGCGACAACGACGTAGTAGCCGAACAAGAAGTGAGACCAGACACGAGCAGCCATCGGCCACCCTGCGGCCATGCCGACCTGCAACACAAGACGCGGGTTCAAATCCCGGTGCGGGCAAGACCAGTGGAGGCGTTCAAAGTCCTGGACGGTTTATGAGTTAAGTCGCTAAATGGGCCTCAAGCCGAACGACTCTGGATTTCGAAATACTTGGAGGATGAGGAGTAATAACAGGGACCCAAGAGCTTAATGGAGACGTGGGTTCCTACGGGAAATGGTGGAGGAACAGAGACGCTTATCAAGGAACCCACACCGCGTGTACCTGAGAGAGAGAGAGAGAGAGAGAGGCGAGGGGGAAGGTGATAAGAGAAACATTCACTCACACCCCGCGCCATAAATTGATGAATTCCAGACGCCAGCGGGCGCTGATTCCAAACAGCGCTTTGTCGCTCTGTCTCACTCACACCCATGCGGCACGCCCCATGAGTGCGAGAGAGACAGCGACCAACGAGAACACTGTTAGGAATGAGTATGCAGGCTGACCACCGTTGTTGTGTCAGACTGTTTCCGTCGTGGACACGACGCCGCGGAAAATTACAAAATGACACACTCACCAATAATTTCTATTCACCAATGTGATACTCCGCCGCTCTCTCTACTGTATATAAGGTGCGGACATTTGGACAACTCATGAATATCTAGGAGTGCGCTGGACAAGGTCAAGCGATGACGCACGGAGATGCAATCTGCATGTGCGGAGTTGGAGTAAACAGAATGCAGTAAACAATATGCAAAACCGAGTCCAGCGCGTGCAAGAGAAGGGGAGAGGGAAATTCATATAAATACTACTGCTGCGGATATGCACAGTCAGTCTTGTCCAATCCGGCTAGTGAAGTGTGTCCAAGTGTCCGCAGCCAACAGCCCCGAGCGCCTCCCTGCTTACTACAATAAACTCTCAACCCTCATTGTGAGTACCGAGTGTTTATCTGCCGAGAGCCCTTAGCCCCGGAAGTACTGGCTGCTGCCTGGCCTAGTACGCGCGCCTAACATCAATCAGGACAGTAGCAGGCCAGTCACCACATTGGTGTCAGGTGTTCTTTCCGGCAGTGAAGAAGGGCAGGGACGGCGGCTCCCCATGGACGCTTGCACTCATGGATTTCATCGCGGACGACCTTAGGACGACACTAGAAGGCTTCCCGTTGAACCCTAGGAGAGAGTTACCCCGTTTTGCCGTTATCCAGATTGGAAGCATTACCGGGAAGGCGAAGACCGACTGCACACTAACGCCGGTAAAAGTTGGACGAAAGGAGACGTTCATAGCCATTCAGAACATTCAACGCGGCCTTTTCCATCGGACCCAACCCGAGACTACTGTTCGTCGAGACAAGAGAATTCATCGTAAACTCCGAGGTTCAAGAAGACGACATCTTCTGGATTGACATCAAAGCCTGGCTCTCACCCAGGAGGCTCGGGTTCGATTCCCGGTATCGGAACCAGGTCGAGAAGACAGAGGCGGAGGACAAAGCCCGACTGGAAGCGGAAACCAGGGACCGAGTGGAACGCTACAGACAACAAGAACTTCAGGCCAAGCAAGTATCATTCAAACATCAAACCAACATGGACCATGCCATTTCGAACGCTGCGTGCATTAGCACGATTGATACGTACTCAGGCGACGGCGACTCCACTCCAATTGAGGAATGGCTGCAGACCGTCGAAGACGCATCTGCCCTTGCCAACTGGACAGAGGCCCAACGCTGTCAAATAGGGCGTCTTCGTCTTCGCGGATCTGCTCGCAGTTTTCTAAATTCGGACGCAGACCTGCCCCTTTTGGCCGACTGGAAGGAGCTAAAAGAAAAACTACTCGCCAGATTCAAGCAGCAGGAAACGCCCATCTCTCTGTCCAGTCAGCTTATCAACTCCCGGCAGCAAAAGGGAGAAACAGCCCGAGCATTCGCAGTAAGGATCCAACAGGTGTCTCAACGACTCAACCAGAGCCGCGGACTTCCGCAAAGTGACTCTGAACGACTGCTCAGACGCAAGCTGCTGGAATCCGAATGCGCGGCCGTATTTCTGAACGGCCTCCGTCCGGAACTTCGCAACCTAGTGCGAGTGCAGGCCCGAGACAATCATGGTCTGATTGACTTGATTCGGATCGCCACATCAGAAGAGACACATCAAGCGGCTCAGGGGAACAGCCCGGATCTGCAACTCGCCGCACTCAGCATTTCCAGCCAGTGAAGGAATTAACACAGGCACGCCCAGGCGTAATGGACAGCAACCGGTCAACAGAGGCAAGCATTCGCTACCTTTCACCTTTTTGGTGGCCTCCAACGAGCTGGCCATTAGAGCCGACGCAGTGATCGGCGAAGACTTTTCCACTGAGCACAAGTGCAAGAAAGACTTGGAGAAAAACACTTTGAAAAGCCCCGGGGGATACAGCCCAACTACACCCGGTACGGCAAGGCTTTGACTACAAGCTTGGAAACATTCGCTTCCAACCGACAACCGGTGCGATGCAAGACGGATCGCCAGTGTGTTAAAGGAAAACACTAATTGTTTCGGAGTGTTCAGAAGGGCAAGGACACGCCCTTGCTGACGGAAAGGAATTCACGGCGTGGTTTACGGGGGAGGTCATCATTCCAGCATTTAATAAGGCACTTCTGCCAGCCAAAACCAACGCGCCCTCGGGAAGGCTGTGTGTCATCGCCGCGGACTTTCTGTCCAATCACTGCGCCATCGCGCGCATCCTGGCAACGGTGGCGGACGACAGGCACGTGCCAGTGCTGATACTCAATCCCACTGCGCGAGAGGCAGTGTACAAAGCCGGCCAGGCAGTGGCCAAGCTGCAACCGGTTGGCGAGCCAGCATCCCGACACGAGGCATGGCAGGGCGTGGCAGAAGACGGCGCGGCACGCTCCGGCCCCACCCGCGGTGACGACCGCGTAATTTCGACGATAACAAGACAGGTTACGTCACCAGTTGAAAATGACTCATATGGACTGTTACCACTGGACATGATAAGAAAGGACAACGAGAAATCGAAGTCGGCGAGGGAAATCATAGAGGAATTTCCGCTGCCGCACCTGCAGGTCGAATTAGCACAGCAGTTACGTGCCATCCTACAAGACTTTCACGAGCTATTTGATTTGAGACAGCTCATCGGGGCCCCCAACTTTAAGTAAGAATCCCGCTCAAAATCGGGGAAGACCAGCCCATAAGAGTACGCCAGTACCCACTAGCAAAAGCGCACGTCGAATTCCTCAAGACTGAAATGACCAAGATGCAAGAACTAGGAGTAGTAAAGCCGTTTACTTCTGACTTTAATCTGCCGATTATTTGCGTCAAAATGGCAACACCACCAGGCACCCACCAAAGAATCGAGGGGTCCTGGATGCAAGACAAATTAACCCGGCACTTAACGACAGAACTTTCGTGGAAATTCCAAGGATCCACGACGCGCTGGAAAGCCTCGCTTTCAGCGAATACTTCACGACGCTGGAAGCTAGCCTGGAGCTAGCCTTCACAGTTCCTACTTTGGGGAAGATGGAACTGTGTCGATTGCCACAAGGACTGAAAAGTTCCTTCTTTCAGTTTCAGCTGTATGTCAACAAAGTCCTCGCAGGACCTATTGGCTCCAGGACAATTTGCCATCACGACGATGTCGTGATTTTCAGTAAGACGGCTGAAGAACACTTGGAGAGCATAAGGCAAGTCTTGGAACGACTCCACAAGGAAGATTTGCGTCTCAACATTTCCAAGTGCGAGTTCATGGCGAAGGACGTCCAGTTCCTTGGCTTCAGGGTATGCAAGCAAGGCATATACCCAAACCCAGACAAGATAGCGCCTCTAACCAAGATAAAGGCTCTACACACGGTGCGAGAGGTGAGACAGTTCTTAGGAGCTCTTAATTTTTTCCTCACATTCGCAGAATTTTTGGCTGATCGCAGAGCCCTTGGTTGCTCTAACAAGAGGCGATCCGCTCGAGAAAAAGAAAAAGAGCCCTAAGAAGGAGACAACCCCCCGCAGGAAGACCAGAGCAGTCTTCTGCTGGGGCGAGGAGCAGCAAGCAGCGTTGGATCATCTCGTCAAGTCCCTGACGCAGGAACCAATAATGAATCACTTCCCGCGGTTCGACGAGCCATTCACGCTGCACGACGACGCCAGCAACCACGGAGCAGGAGCAATCCTTCAGCAAGACCGCCACGGCAACTCATGTGTGATCAGCTACTTTTCGAAGCTGTTTAACACTGCCCAAAGGAATTACAGCGCTCTCGAACGAGAGGCTGTAGGGCTCATCATGGCACTCAAGCACTTCATGCACTACTTGTTGGACTCTTACCTACCGGTAAAGGTACTGACGGACCACAGAGCCCTTCTGTTCCTTCAGAGTTTCAACGAGCCAACCAGTAGGATCGCAAGATGGGCACTCTACATAAGTCAGTTCAATCTACAGATTGAGGCCATAAAGGGAAAGGACAATGTCGTTCTGGACTTCCTGTGAAGGGTCATACGCACCCTGTCCAAGGGACCACCACAGGCGGAACAACTTCCTCATGACCCCGACGTGGCAGACCTAATGCCCTACTTGTGGGACACGCCACACGTCAAGTTGGAGCAACAACGAGACGAGTTCTGTCAATGCATCACGAGCGGCCTCCAGGAGGGGAAGAGAAGAGAGGAGCTCGCCCAAAAATTCTCCATCGAACAGGACGGCGGCCTGTACAAAGGACAAGCAGCAGAAATTGACCACGCACGCGAGGACACCGAGCGTTCCGAAGACATCGCCCGCACTTCAGAGACTGGCGAACCAGACGATCAACAACAACTGCAGGCGATCGGCGCGGAAGGGACGACGCGGAAGGAGAGACGCGGGCGCCACCAGAACGGGCGCCCCCGCCAGCGAGCCTTGCGAAGCGCTGGGCTAGTGGCCGATTTGCCCTGGATCTCGGAGACAAACCGGCTCTGACCTAACCCCCTTCCCGCACCACGCCTCCTTGTTTCCAGAGTCAGCATCGTTTCACACGTGGGACTCAAGTACGATGAGGAAGGACAACGCCGCCATTTCCGAGAGGTTCACCAATCAATCCTGGCCCACTTGCACCACGGGCCAGCGTCCGACGCACGAAGACGCCACCTTCTCGGACGCCCATCGTCTCACCGCGTCTAACCAGACGCTCCGACTTCCCGGACGACCAACAACAACATGAGGCGGCTGCCCGCTTGCTGGGTACCCCGGATTTCTGACCATGGACGACTATACTTATAACTTTATCCTTATACTCAGCATACTTATTCTTGCTAACGCGCCTCCGAGCGGAGTGACGATTAGACGCACCACCCTTATATAATCAGCTTTTATTTACCCCCACAGCTTTGTGTTAAACATCACCCACTATAACCCCCTTATTGTATCCCAGCTTGTTCTCCAAAAACCAACCGGGATGTCGGACAACGCCAACGCCGAGCAGCCCTCCCGCAGCCCTCTGCCTGCGGACGAGCCGGACCAGGAATGGACAACGCCACTGGTTCGCACATACGCGGACGCAGTGGCTAACCGAGCCAACTCCGGCGAGGTGCGGCGCCACAAGGGCGACAGGGACAACACCCCCGGGATGGTCGCAGAGGTGCCCTATCCATGTGCCCTTCGGTGCTGCAACCGCCTGCACGGGGTTCTGCGGGACGAGGACCGGCTCGCGCTCCGCAGGAGCTACGGGCCGGACATGGTGGACAGCCTCCACCAGCACTTCCTACCCCGGCGCACGACCCCGTGGGAGATAACCCACGACGTCGTCATCAACGGCCTCTACGAGGCCATCCGGCAGGACGGCACCTACTCCAGGAAGGCCGTCGAGTATCTGCTAGAGGACGGCGAAGAATGGCAGAACTTCCACGGCTTTTGAGAACATTCACATATTCCTTTACTCATCTATATCCCTTGTTCTTATTTTTTTAACTACTCGATGTTTAAATGACCAATATTCACCATCTACTAATGAAATGTATGTATTGGTGCTCGGGGGATGTTTTCTGGACGGGTGACTCCCTGTGGTCGTCACCCTAGGAGGAGAGCGGGGGGATGATGTGATACTCCGCCGCTCTCTCTACTGTATATAAGGTGCGGACATTTGGACAACTCATGA
This sequence comes from Stenchaetothrips biformis, assembly GCA_030522485.1. Classification (NCBI taxonomy): domain Eukaryota; kingdom Metazoa; phylum Arthropoda; class Insecta; order Thysanoptera; family Thripidae; genus Stenchaetothrips; species Stenchaetothrips biformis. The sequence continues at coordinate 16,828,936 of CM060098.1, read as the reverse complement.
ATATCTAGGAGTGCGCTGGACAAGGTCAAGCGATGACGCACGGAGATGCAATCTGCATGTGCGGAGTTGGAGTAAACAGAATGCAGTAAACAATATGCAAAACCGAGTCCAGCGCGTGCAAGAAAAGGGGAGAGGGAAATTCATATAAATACTACTGCTGCGGCTATGCACAGTCAGTCTTGTCCAATCCGGCTAGTGAAGTGTGTCCAAGTGTCCGCAGCCAACAGCCCCGAGCGCCTCCCTGCTTACTACAATAAACTCTCAACCCTCATTGTGAGTACCGAGTGTTTATCTGCCGAGAGCCCTTAGCCCCGGAAGTACTGGCTGCTGCCTGGCCTAGTACGCGCGCCTAACATCTATCAGGACAGTAGCAGGCCAGTCACCACAGTATGGTTTTTATACGCGGATGAGTGATTTTGTATGTGGATGTTCGCAGATTAGGGTTAGGTAGCAAAAGGGTACGTCCTTACGCAATAGGTACTGGAGAGGAAGTGATTTATTCATGGACCGGATACAGGACAAAGGACATGAGACAAAAGACCAGTAGTGCCCTTATTAGCAAGCGGTGACAAGTTGAGTGACAGGTTGACATGACAATTATCTAGAGCAGACATTTACATAATATGAGAAATCCATAGGGCGGTTTATTTGAATCTGTTGCAGGATTACTGTTCTTACAACAGCAGGCACACTGACCTCGATGAGGAAGGTTTTGTAGCACAGTTTCAGGGCTCTGTGCCAGGCTTTGTTGTGGTCTAAGGTCACTTTTTCAATTTCTCGGTGCTGCTAGTCTGTTGGCGGGCGGTTGGCGGAAAAAGCGTCCAGGCGCACTGCCGTGTCTTCTTTTCTAAGATGCTGGCCAACCTGCTCGTCCGGGTGCAGCCTGGTGCTTATTTTGATCGTACGATGAGATATTTAGTGCTTTATTCCGGGGTGCTCAGGGGCGCATAATCCACGTTGTTTGTCTGAATGCCACCTTATGGTTAAGTCTGTTGAACCACATTACTATCTGTGGCCTCTCCTTTTTTTTTTAACAAAGCATTCTGGTTTAGTCACCATCGACGTTGAAGTTGTGATGCATACGCTGTTCTTACAGTGTTACTTGCCTATATTTTTCTTTAGAATCCCTCCTTGCTTATGCTGTTTTAAAAAAATACCTGAAATTACCCTTTTTTGGAAGATAATCCTTGCATTGTCACAAGGATTTCTATAAAGACATACAGTTCTGTGCCACATAAGGGACTGCTCAAGCAACATTCCGCCTTGTTGGGTAGTAACAGTCCCTTTCTTCCGGAGACTGTTTCCTTGGATAATTGCTTGACACCTCCAGAAAGCCCCTAACGTCAGCCTCCTCCCGCGAGCCAGATACCGGGAACAGGGTGGACGCTCCGGAGTCCGCATTGCTAGTGGGACAGGATTGGCCCTAAATTCAATAGGGCCATGTTCAGCAGTGTTCCATGCACATCTTTCGGATGGCCCATCCTGGGACCCCTGGTCTGAATCGGCAAATGATCAATCCTGGTCTAGCCTACCATGACGGTGCTATATGGAAGGCTTTGCCAGCCGAGCATACTCGGCAAACTCAACAGTGTACTCAGTACACTCTGTTCAGCGTGTACTCACAAGCTCACTCTAACGATGAGTACACTGTAATAAGTGTACTCAGATGAGTACACACCTAAGCAAGCCTAACAGTCTATGCAGCTGTAGGTGTGTACTCATCTGAGTACACTCTCGTGGGGGTGTGCTCATGAGTACACGCTCACGGGAGTGTACTCGTGAGTACACGCTGAAGAGAGTGTACTGAGTACACTGTTGAGTTTTCAGAGTAGGTGTAGGTACGACGAAAAACACGGAGCTCCTGGTAACCACACCAAGCCAGGCCGGCTGGGGTGACCCCGGCTGCGCTGCTCGTTGCAGTAAGAGCAAGCCTGGTCAGTTGTCGGTGGCTTGTGCTTCCACGGGGCGTGGACGGGCTTGTGTTCTCAGAGGAACCTTCTCCAAAGGATTTTTAGAATTCAATCCAAAACTGTGGTCGGTTTTGGGTGGGATGACGTTGATGCACATTCGAATACCAAAGGAGCTTCGATTTATCAAGGTTAAAAGGGAGAGGGGGATCCGATAGAAACTTAAATAGCTCCACCCCTTCAGTACGGACTGTGAGCCTCCGGCGTCGGTAGCTGCTCCGTTGCGCGCGCTGTGGGTGCTCCCTGCTGTGCTGGTCGTGGTAATGGTGGTGCAGGCCAGCGGGCTGTGCAGGTCGGCAAGCGTCACGGGGACGAGTAGCATGCATTATGAGTGTTCCCGCTGGAAGGCGTTGGTAGCATCCGAAAAGCGGCACGTGGAGGTGTTTTTTTTCTTAGTCATCTGCGACACGCACTTCCCTATTTCTCCATATGGAAATCTATTTGCTGGACTTTTTGAATGAAATCTAGCAACCTGAAATTCACAACTGTTGACAAAGTACTGGTCTCCGGGGCATCCTCGTCCTCCTCCGGGCACTCCGACAATCGTCGGCAGTCATCGCAAGTGGCTGTGGTCTCTTCATTTTGTTCAGCCGACGCCGTTGGTTTTCCCTAAGTCACCAATGTCGGGCTTCTCTCACAAAGTCGGATCTTCCAACATATTTCTTCCTTTGGGGTGAGGCATGGTTTTCACTGGCTAGTACACAATGTTAGGCGCGGTGAAACGCAAATTTCGTGCATCTTTAAAGAAACCGAGAAACTTTGACCCATGACCCATACTAAACAGGGGACCTTTGGCCTTTGGTGCAGTGCTAGGTGAAGAGCGCGTATGTCACTGGCGTAGGATGTCCTCGTCACTGGTAGTGTTGTACGCTTGTGGAAAACCCTCACGGCCCGCTGTGTGCCTGTTTACAAAGTTCAAAGATTTTGACAAACTAAAATCTGTCAAATTGACTTGACAGATTGTCTGATTCTGTACGGGTGTCAGAGCTTAAAGAAGGGGGGGGGGGGCAACATCTTACTGAATAGCTCTCAATCCCCATCTCTAGGTTCCTCTTTTACGACAGCTAAAACAGCAAGCTGACTGTCCTTCGGAACACCATCTTGCTCCTCCTCCTTCACGGCGAAGCTAGCCATTTCATAGGGCAGGCTTGTACCTCGAGGCAAGGGCGTCTCCGCTTGTCTCGCAAATTCTTACTTGCCGACAGCAAAAAAACCGTTAGTTCGAACTTTTTGACTTTTGCAGGCACAAAGCACCTGGCGGGCCATGGGCTGTAACCTTAAGGAGTTATGGCAATGTGGGCCCGGCGACGGGGACAGCGAAAGCTTGCTGCCAGCGCCACAGGACCGATGTATCGTTAGGTTCATCGTGCGCTCTAATGACAGGGTCCTTCAGGGCACGCGCCTCGGCAACCTCGTCCAGCCGCGCGACGTCAGAGGAAAAAATATGTGAGGTGACGTACATTTTAGGGGGCTGGTTGGCACGCCCGGGGCCGGCTGGAAGGCCAAGAAGCCGACTGAAAGGCCAAGCAAGAGAGCGGTCAGTCACACGAGCGAGCAGGCGAGACAGTGCAGTGCAGCTGGTGTCTCAATTTCCTCGTTGCTGGTGTGTTAGTGGCGGTTAGCGGGAGAAACAAGCGAGGACATCAGTAGAGGAGAGAGGGCCAGTTAGAATCCCAGGCGCGTTGGCTTGGTTTCTGAGCGTGACGGTGTCCTAGAGGCCAGCATCACAGATCGAGGTATCACTTTCTTCGTTGACGACTAACGATGGGCTTTAGAGTATTCAGCTTCGCTGCCTGAAGTGGCAGCACAGCAGGTGGGGCTGGAGCCGGCGCATCGGCCGCCGGGACTTTAACTTAGTGAGGTAGATGAGGACACCGGGGGCCCATGGTCCGCCGAGCCCCATACTGTAGTTACCTGGTGCTTTGCAAAGGCAAACGGTCACTCTTCTCTTGGAGCAGGTAGTCCCTAAATCATAACTGCTCCACTAACAGGTACAAAATTAAGTACAAAAGGAGGTAACCTGAAGTTTTAGTTGCCCTGGATTAGGAAATCTGAGGTTTAGGTGTTAAACAAATGAAGCGCTGCCCTAGTTGATGCGGGCAGCTGCGTAGGAACTACCAACAAGTTTGGTTCTCCATCCTGGTTTGGTACTTAACAAGTTTCAAGTTTACGTCCTCAAATCTGTCGATCACCCACGGAATGGTTGTTTTCGTCCTGAAAGGTTAGATTGCCTGGACCATTTACTTTGAGACTCGCACAAGTTTCAAATCCAGTTTCAGGTCCTCAAATCCGTCCATCCCACAGGGCTGCTTGTTTTTGTCCTGAGAGATTAGATTGCCTCGACTGTAATGCAAATCTCGTGCATCTTTAAACAGACCAAGAAACTTTGGCGACAAGTCCTCCAGTAAGAAAATGTGCGACCTCGCACTTATTTTAAATCTAGTTTCAGGTCCTCGTCCTCCCAGCATAGTTTACTTTGGTTCAGGCAGTGCCTTAATTTTGTTTACAATAGCGGTCCCACCGGCTGTGGCGGTGGTCACATAGACACACTTATTCACACTTGGAACTTGTGACCGTGTGAAATAATGATGAGACTCCGAGTACAATATGTACAAGAATATATTCAAGCGGACAAAGATATACAGGTTAGAGGGTCGCGTCGCGGGTCGAACGGGACGGGGCACGCGCGATGTGCTCCGGTCCCGGGTCGGCGTCGAAGTGGTGCCGGGGCCCAGGCCGCACGCCCGAAAGTACGTTCGAAGTTTTAATGAGAGGCTCATGCCCTTCAGAGCCATATATGAAAGTACACCCAGGTTGTTTTGTCATTTATTGAGCGGTAAACGTCGGGTACTCTGACACCAACTAATATCTCCACAAGTCTCACGCGGCTGTTTTTGGATCTGCTGGCATTTTCCTTTACTTCGCTCATATAAGAACGAATTAAAGATTCTTGCATCAGACTCGGTAGTTGCACGTCACTGCTGGATGGCATCGACGTCCTAGCTTCTTCCGAGGTAGAATTTTTCATAGAAGTTGCCTTGACAGGTGAGGGCTTCAAAATAGGTCACACAGTATCTCAACTATCTCACAGTATCTCAAACAACTATCTTCTGTCTGCGCAGTGACCACAGCCGAAATCCTTTCATGCCAGGTTTACGGCCAACAAAAATACATTCTTCTGCTCTGGCATCGAGTTTGGATTTGGATTTCTTCGTGTTCAAGCTCCACACCTTACACCTGTGAAAAGACGTTGTCAGCCTTCAATCTGCGGTTGGCTTGCCCCACAAGTTCCGGCACAGGCGTGCTAGTGCCCCGAGGTAGGGGCTTGTCTCACAAAGTCTTAACATCAGAGGAAACTCTCCGGGAAAAACTCGTCACTCCTGCCGGCCCGTCTGTATTCACGGGTCGGTCAGGTACACATCCAACTGCTTCAACTTCAAGCTTGAACAGCTTCTTTCCCGCAGGGTCACTGGAGAAGAAGTGGGCAAGGGGGTTGTTCATAGTTACGGCATACCACCGCTCTAGCCTCGGGGTCAGGCCTGAACGGGCGGGCTTCCACTATAAAAAGTTGCCACCACAGTGCAAAGTCTTCGCAAAAATCGGATAGGCAGATAGGGAAGTAAAGGTGGCGTTGGAGGTAGATTAGGTGCCACGTGATCACGGTTTGTCGCACGCTTACGAGTGTGGGACACACGTCCTGGGGCACGGCGTCCACCACGTCTTGCTGCCAGGGCAGAGCGGCGTCGGGCTGCGCAACGTCCTGCTCCTAGGCGGGGACGTCGTTGGCCTCCGGGTCCGATGGGGACCTCGGCTGGTTCTTGCACTGCTGCTGCGGCGGCCCGTATCCTGCAGAGCATTAGTCGCACTGCACGACGGTGGCCAGCTGCGCGCGACGCACTGCAAACACCTGTTTATGGCACCCAAAAGCTGGTTGTTTTCTTTGGCCAAAGACCGCAGATCGGAATTGCCCAAAAATTTGTCCCAACACAGCTTATTAAATAATTCAAAGAGACCAACTTAAAGATGGAGAAGATATTGTTTGCTGATGCCTATCAACATTTTTCACACTGGGTAATCAGCTGGTCTGGCCCTTTGACATCCTTTAATATGTTTTCGAGACGCGGACACGGCGACTTTGCAAAACTTACTGCATTTAAGGTTGCAGGCAGGTCGCGCGCGATCGCTGTGTTCTGCGGACTTGAACCGCTAAAGGTCTACTAAGGCCTACCAGCGATGATGATGATGACGAAAATGGCATCTGTTTTGAGTTCAGACCAGGTTCGAGCCCCAGTGGGGTCCATTACGACCAAAGTTTTTAGTCCGAGTTTGACATCGTTTCATATGTTTTTGAGGGTGCTGACGACGGAAATGGCATCCATTTTGACCTCGGACCAGAGTTCGAGCTCCGGTGGGGTCAGATACAAAAATGGTTAATTCGAGTTTGACATTGTTTTACATGTTTTCAAGGGTGCTTAAGACGAAAATAATATTGATTTTGACTGCGAGCCAGGTTTGAATCCCGTTGAGGCAAAATCCAAACACAATTGCCAACAATTTGAAATGCACGGGACGGGCCAAAGTTGCCGATTTGTATCGGCTGAGTAGTAAAATGGCACCTCTGTCTGACGCATCGACAGCATCCGCATCGACGTTTACAACAAACACGAAGGACTGACCAGCCTGCTGGCCTCATGCTGGCGCGACATATGCAGTCATATGCCGACTGAAAGGGGCCACCCTAAAAATAATTCGGCAACTACACATCCAACCCTCGACTGGCAGCCAGGGTGGATGCCGGGTGCGGTGCAGCCGTGGCCTTACTTCTTATATCACCTAATCCGGGGTGGACTGACACTTAGTCACGATTCAATACACGGTGGACCTAGCCCAACCTAGTTGAAATGCAAAACTCTTCATTTGAAAAGCCTCGTAGCTCAGCTGCTTCGCGGTGGGGGCGAGTTAAGCAGAACTGTTTCCATTAGTGTCCTCATTTTTCTTTAAGAGCTCTTCTCTAGCCTCCTTTCGCTTATGTCTCTTCTAATCCCTGGATGGAGCGTCCTTGAGCCAGTTTTCTGTCAGCTCAATGACATCGGGGCGTGGGGGGAATCGGGTCTGGAATATATTCCGGCCGGGGTGGTCGCAACTTTCCCATTTTCTTCAGTCGCAGTAGTTAATTCCGTACGCAATAAAGGCCAACGCAACAAAGGTAAAATCAAATCAAATCAAATCAAATCAAATCAAGGGCAGGGGTCTGCAACGAACGGGCTGCGCGGAGTGTGTGGTGGGCACTTTATATTGGAACCTGGAATTGAGCAGAAGCTGAGGTGGTATGGACACTTCTGAAATTACTTTGTTACTTCTGTTGTCGAATCTGAAACAATTGCAACCCATTAAAAGTTAAATAGAAAAAATTGACATAACATTACGACTAAGAGGATGCAAACAAATAAGAATATTAGTTACTACGGGGCCCATTTGACATGAAAAAGCTCGGACCACAAACCATTCTCTACTAGATCGATTTCTAGTAAGAGCTATCCTGCAGCTAAGAACCGACTTGTGCGAATTTTGAGTTGACATCCCCTCCGAGACGCGTTTGTACAGTTTCTTCAAATGCGACACTTTACAACTAAACAGAGCGCTGAGCCTGGCGGCAGCGGGAAGGCGGACCAACTAACGCACAATGCATTAACGGTATTGCCATATACCATCAACTTTCTCTCATTTTCCTCATTAGGGTCATGCCATTTCAGTTTGTCAGTCAAGGTATCCGCTGGGCGAGTGTGTTCCTCTTTGCTCCTGCTGCCAGGTCTACATCCATTTCCCCCTGCGAACTGACCTGTGCTCGGCAAAGGTGTTTTCTAGCTCGGCACAACTTAGTCATTTTTCGGTCATTGTCTTTAGCAAACGCGGGTTGTGTTGTCTTGATTTTGGGAGCCCACATGGGTGTTAAGTCAGCCGACAGTTTCTGCGCCTCTAAAGCTCGCGATCGTTCAGATTTAGAAGACAAAAAGTTACTAACATTGTGTTTGTTGCAGGGGTTTTGTCACACTTGCGCGTTAGAGGCCATCTCTTCTCGACAACTTTTCATGTCGATGGCTTAGTCATCCTTGATTCCCGCAAAATGCCTGTGAGTCAACAGCACTGCTCTTAACCCGTTCCCAGTTTTTGGACGTTTGGTTATGCAGCCTGGACATTTGTCTGTCGTCATACAACACAAGGGCAATTATGTTTGCTTACAATTCTCTCTTTCTCTCTCTCTCGCTTCAGCGCAGGCCACAATATCCAAAGCCGAGGCGAGAGGGGTACTTGCAACAGCTGGAAAGAGAAGTAGATGAACTAAACCATGGATTTGGGTCTCCACAACGCCAGGATACGCGAGGTTCATCTCCTGGCGTACAGGAATCGCAACAGGCTGAGGACTTGGAAGATCTCCAAAATGAAATTGATCGGCTAAACGAAGACATTTTTCACACAGAGACAATAGAAACACATGAACATGAAGTACCAAGATGGAGTTCTTTCAAAAGACGCATGGAAAGGGAGTTAGACGAGCTGGAACAAGATCCAAAAGAGATAGTACCTGCTAAAATTAGCAAAATAAAAGACACAGAGTTGGAAGATCAGCTAAGGGAGTGTTTTGGTAATTACGGAATACGACGAAAAGCACGGGATGCGATTTTAAGAATATTTAATTCACACGGCCACAATTTGCCTAGATCAAGTCAAGTGCTAATGGGTACGCCGCGGAGCGTAAAGAGCTATATTAAGGAGGTTTCTAATGGCAGTTTTTATTACTCAGGAATTGAAAGTGGTTTGCGTCTTACCATAACTGACCAGTATCTGTCCCACTGCAAGACAATAAGTTTAGATATTTCATGGGATGGCCTGTCTCCATATACAAGTGTGAAAAATAAAATTTGGCCAATTTTGTGCCGATTGAGCGCTACAAATTTTAGCAAAGAGAGTTGCCCGTTTATAGTTGCAGTTTTCGGTGGGAAATCTGACCCTGACCCCAAGGAGTTCCTTGGGGATTTCGTTCTGGAGGCTAAACGCTTGGAGACCAATGGGATTGTTTTTAATGGAATCAGATACGAGGTTTGCATTCAGAAATTCATAGCGGACTATCCGGGTCGCTGCAGAATGAAGTGTGTTAACGGCGAGGGTCCATCCTCTCTCGTACAATGTGAACGATGTACCATCGTTGGCAAAAAAAGGGGTGGAACACAGTTCACAAGTGTTGAAGTACACCGATCCAAGCCCAGTCTTCGGACGGATCAAACGTTTAGGCAAAAGCAACAGATAGCATACCACATCCACTACAAAACGGGGCAACGTGCTGATTCGCCATTGATGGAACTAAATGTAGACATGGTGTTTGATCTTCCAATGGATCCAATGCACATTTTGTACCAAGGTGTCCTGAAAAGGTGGTGGGAGTTTGTCGTAGAAACAAAGCGAAGCGTCACCTTCCACATCAAAAGGGCTCACAGGGAAAAGATATCTAGATTCATGGAAGACGAAGTTGGAAAATATTTTCCAAGCGAGTACGCAAGGAGAGTAAGGGGACTGTGCCAGTATAAGTTGTTTAAAGCTACGGAATGGCGTCGTTTTCTGCTTTACGACGGGGTGTTAGTTATCAAAAAATTCCTCAGCAATGCAGCCTATAGAAACTTTTTGTTGCTGTCCTGTGCTGTTCGCATTTTGTCTTCGCCGGATCTGTTCGAGCAGCAGGAATTGCGGTCAGATGCTCAGCGCCTCTTAGAGCAGTTTGTTTCTGATGCTGAACTTAAGTTTGGAAAGTCTTTTATGTCTATTAAGGTCCACAGCCTCACTCACCTCGTAAAAGATTGTGAAAAGCACGGAGTTCTAGAGAGTTTTTCGATGTTTCCATTTGAGTCGTACCTGAAGTACATTAACAATGCGATGCGAGCCCACGGGCGCTGCATCGAGCAAATTGTAGCCAGAATGAAAGAAGGCCACTTGTTGCAACCCAAGCGTGTTTCAATGCGTTGTAATAAAAAGCACGCAGGGGCTGTCCTCTCACGTGAGAAAATCAAGCGGTCGGTGGGCAGTGAAAGGGAGTATCTGCAGGCATCCATGCCAGGCATGAAAATTTGTGCAAACAGGAGGCGGGATTCCATTGTAAAAACCCTTGACAATGTTGTTCTAAAGGTTACGTCCATTGTGCACGACACCGTCAACGACGAAGTGTTCGTTCTTGGTTACAAATTTCTGTACTCCAGCAACTACTTTCATTGGCCAATGAAATCAAAAGTCATAGGGATTGAAAAGGTTTGGGGACTTGATTCACAATTGAGTAGATGGCGAATTGAGAATCTGCGGTGCAAATGTGTCCTTTTGGAAATAGATTCAGACACTTCTGAATGGTTATGCCTCCCGCTTGTTCACGTGGAATAGGTTAATTTCTTTCTCTTCACTCTGTACTGTTGGTTGTTGTCTTGCTGTTATTGCCAATGAAAGCATTATAATAAATAAAGGTTGATGATGATGCGCTATAAAATGATTTTTTTCATTTTATTCATTTCCTATTGTTTTACCGAATTCGTTTCGTTCAAAGCCGGCGTCTTTAAATCTAATCTAATCTTATCTTCAGGATGATTAGTCATCTTACAAAACTTGCAGGGAGGGAATGTTTTTCCCACATAACACTCATCACTTACATGACCATTTTTGTTGCACTTCTCACATTTCTTCATATTTGAGTCAGATTTTTGTTGTTTTTGTTTGTTCTTGTCACAGTCATTCTTATGGTGACCTTCTTTGCCACAACCGTAACATGTAATTGGTTTGAGACTCCGTATCATCGTCGCATTGGGCCCTTCTTCGTCACCCCCAATTCGGTGGAATTGCAGGTCACTCTGTGCCGACCATTGGGTTCGGGCGTTCAGGCTGGGTCTGGGGTTTCCCATCCCTGCTGTCATCAAATGTCATCACCTGTGGACTACCAACCCGTCCGAAGTACGTATGTAACGCCAACCCAAGGCGGCTGTGAGGGCGTCGCTCCCCTCCCGGCCAGTTGGGGCACCGGCGGCGCTAGTGGTGTGCGATGCGGCCTTTTCCAATCTCGAATCGAATCGAATGTTGAAAAATATTTCCGAATCGAATCGAATCAGGGCACATTCGATTCGATTCGAATATGAAGGAAATTCGACCTTAAAAGGGCTAAAAAGACCACTTTTTTGCTGTTTTGGTCCAAAATAATTCGAATTCGAGATTTTACATTTTTGTTTCGTTTTCGAATCGAATGTGACCTGATTCGATTCGATTCGGTTTCGAAGCATTCGCACACCACTAGGCGGCGCCCGCCAGTCGCCGGGGAGCTGGCGACCGCCCCCCCTCTGCTCCCGTGTGCCAGGCCCCCCTTCCCTGACTGCCACACGCTGCCAGAGCCCCCCCCCCCTCCTCCACAGCGACCGGGGGCAGGGGCGGCCGTAGCAGGCGGCTGGCGGCTGGCAGTCCAGTCCCAGTCAGTCAGTCGCCTGCTCTGGCGTCCACCCGTCAGACCTTGTACCGATACGATCTCGAGCAGCGGCAGTCCGCAAGCGAGCGTGCGCGGCCCGCACGGCAGCTCCCGCGCCGAGGCCGTCTCTAAATCTTGCCTGTGCTGCGCATGTTCCAGAAATTGTGCAACGACCTTTGGGATATGCCAACAGAGATGGCAGATTGGCACGCCGATGTTAAATCAGTCGCTCCCCCAAATAGCGAGGTAAGTGAAACGCCTTACAAGCTGGTAGTGCGAACGAGTTCTGAATTCCAGGCTAAGAATGCAGAACGATAACCCCGATCTTGTCAGAATCGACATGATCGACATGGGTCCCAAGTTGCTTTTGAAGACAGACCGATGTGTCTTACTATGTTCGCAATAGGTCTGATCTCCCAAATGCGGGTGGCATAAGCTCACTCTTCTCAACCTTATTTCTTTCGCCACAACTTAGCGGGGAACCGAGTCAAATTTCTGTTGTGTCTGCAAAATTGTCGTCTTCAAAGGCAGCTCGGGACGTCGGACCTTCTTGAAAGGCAGCGCAGAACAGTGCCCTTAATTCCTAGGACCCCTTATTGTTCAAGGAACACACCAGCCTAATTTTGGCGGGGGTCTAAGAGTGAGGGTTGTAAAAAAGATAACGGCCTGCGTCAAGGTGTTACGGACCTGCAGGGGGTCCAAGCCCTAGCTAAACAATAATGAAAACGCTGACTCTAGCAAATACTCTTCTCTTTATTTCTAAAACTTAGTCTAACTTCACAAAGCTTACGCTAGTTACAAAACTTAATTCTAATCACACTACCCTACTCCCTAATTCTACTGCAGGTGACCAACCCAGACTCTTCTACGCACGCACTCACCTCACAGGTGTATCCAACAATAGGGGGCACTCTTCTGACGTAGTACTCCCCGACTCACAATCACCACAAATCACAATCCTCACTCGTTGCTCTTGCACCCAAATCACTCTTTTTCTCGGTCGTCACCACCCACACACCGCTCTCCCTCTCCCCTTCTCCTTCCCTCTCCCCCACTTCCCTCTTCCGCTTCCTCCTCGCTTCCACCGCCTCGCGACTCCACGGCTCCACGTCACCGCTTCCCCCCCCTCGTGCATCCGCGGAGCTGCCGCCTTGTTTCCCTGACCATGCAGATCTTCTGCCCCTAGCCCAGTTCAGGCGTGCTCTCCCCTCCTCCACGCGATTCCTAGGCCTAGGGCAGTTCTGCCCCGCACAACACGCCCCCCGTTAGAAACGGCGAGCTCCCGCGAGCCTCCTTATCCGATATCCCCTTACGCTATAGATACTTCCAAATTCTTCCTACTTATATTTTATAACTACTCGAAAATTAACTTCAGTTACTACACACTACATACTAAACACAGTGGTCCAGTCAACCCACCCTTTGAACAACACTCACGGCAAACATTACGACACTCAGGCAAAGAAGTATATGTAAAATATAGTTCAAGCTGGAAACCAAATTAAACACCGAGGACCCCGAAAAAGAAAAAAAAATTTAGATGCGAATTGTCTTTTGTCTTCCTTAATTTTTTTTTTTTTTTTTTTTCTCTTCTTTTGGTTTGAATTCTTCCTTCGGTGTCCCCACGGCTGTCGATCGGAGCTTCATCTTCAAATATTTCCGCGCCGCCGCCGCAGGGTTGGTTCTTCTTCCTGCGTGTCTTCTGAGGTGTACCGGAACCAGGAGGCTGCACAGGTGCACTCCCCGTGGTCGCGGTGGGGCGACGCGCCAAACGCCTTCCGCCACGCACCGCCCGGCCACCGTCCTTCGTCGCAAAGCGACTCGGACTGGAGCCGACCGGGTTTTTCTTCTTTAGAGGTTTAGCGACGCGACAGAGCCCCTCTGATCTAGTGTTCGCGCGTAGATCGTCTCGCTGCTCCCTTTTCGCTTGGCCAGACATTTCTTCCAAAGTGCGCACACCGCCCTTATCAGTGTCATGAGTAGCATTGCTCCAATCATAATAATTGAATCTTCCGCCCACTTTGGAAATTCAAATTTCTGTTCATTAATTACTTGCCTTGCTGTGAGTTCTAAATCCGTTTTCGTCACCGTCTGTGCCCGCTTTATCAGAGACAAAAATGGTGCGAATCTTTTAGTTTTCAGCCACTGCACTGGAGCCAAGTTTTCTACGGAAATTGGCTCCTTTTGCCCATCGCACAAGAGTCTTTTCTGGACTAAAATTTTCTCCCCACACCGGAGCTCACAGTCACATGGCAATTTGAGCTGTGACGCGCCCACATCCGCATCTGGTATAGTCAAATCGCCGTTCTGGCAAGTCACAGTTAGAGGGAAGTCCGGGGCCGTGATAACGGACAGCATCCCGTCTCCGTTACCTGTGACAACTGGTTCCACCAGAGGTGTGCACCTCGCATTACATTCTTGTGTCAGCACCTCGCTGTCCGGAAAAAGTGCTGTCAGGCAGTTAGGTACGTTATCAAAATTAGTGTCTCGCGGCACATGGCAAAATATTTCTTGAGGGTGACAGTAATCACTGGGCAAGAAAAAAGTCCTCGTACCCAGCACAACTACCGTCATGGCATTTTCAAAAAAATAGCAGACCGCCTCTCGGTTTTTGAACGGTACCGGCGTCAATAAGTACACTGCTTGTTCTTCCCCTCGCCGCTTGATTGGCAACAAGAGCGTCACGGTGAATTTTGAATTTACAGCCGCGCATGTCACAGTCTTCATTTTATAGAGCAGCTGCCACTGCGCTTCGGTCACCACAGGCTCTGCGTTTAATTTGTCCAGATGCATTTTAGCCGCAGTCATGGCTGTCTTGAGGTGTTCCCATTCCACAAGTCTTGAAGGCAGCAAGGCACTGTCACAAACTGCCATCACTTTATCCAAAGTCACCAGCTGCAAAATTCCGTCCGACAAGATTTTTAGCCCCTCAATCTGCTTGCTAACTTCGTCCCGCATTTCTTCAATTTTGTCTTCAGATTGTTTAGACTGCCATTTTGCCAGGAGTTGTTTATAATGTGTTGTCAGTGCACTCAAAGCTTTAGGCATTTCCGCGGCTCCAGCCCGTGGCACTGCCATGCCCTGGTACTCCACAACCGCGGCTTTCTGCGGAGTGGAGTCCATATTCCGGAACAAACCAAGAAGCTTGGGGAAGCTGTCTACTAGTATCGGGATCGCCTGTGCGGCCAGACTCCACCACGCCCTCTTCTTTCTCTGTTCTGTCGCCACTGCATGATTTTGTCCTTTTGTCACAGTGGAGTTAACGCGCAACATGTTGAGGACCGCCTTTAACTGAGATTCCCACTGGCATGCCGTGTCTTGCTTCAAACATCTTTCCGGCATCGTGCTATTGTACAGCAGTGGGGGCAAATCGTATGAGAATGTGACCTTTAATGACTCCTCGTACGCGATGGTCTCCAGCTCCGTTTTGTATGCTCCCGTGGTCAGCACAAAGTGGTCGTTCGCAGGGTCTGTCCTTTTTTCCTGCAGCTGGAGTGTTTTTCCTTGGACCAAGCCAAGGAGGCATAGTGCCATAGCGCACGCCACTCCTCCCCACGTCATTCTGGAAACAGAGAGAGTGCGTGCTAAACAGGGTGGTCACCTTTACAAATTGTCGCTAATCTAGCTACCCTACTCTACTGCTAAGTTAGTGTAACCCGGCTCCCCCATATGTGAAGCTCGGCAGGCCACTATCTTAGTCTTGTAATATTTACGTTAAACAATTTTTTTTTTTTTTTTTTTGCAAAATAAAGATTTTTGTTTTTCTACCTACCTATAATACCTACAGAGCTCAAATTTCTTAATTCTACAGTGTTTACTTACTTAAAGCTAAAGTAACTTACTACTATAGGTGCACCTATTTCTAAAAAAAAAAATTTTCTTAATTAACTCGTTCTCGATTTTAACTCAACCTTCTTCTCTCTCAGAAGTATTCTCTAAGTCCTAAATTCTAGCAAACAAAAAGGTGCTTTGGTTGTTGAACTGCCGGTTTTTCCCTCCGCCCCCTTGTCCTCACTGTAAAATATGGAATAAATGGACCCTCCCCTCCCCGCCCTCTTGTGCGTCCCTCCGTCTCCGAGCTGTCATCCTTAAAGCTACTCTCACTTACATTCTAACCCTTCTCAAAATCCCAAATTATCTCAAAACTCTCATAACTCTAATTCTACAAAGCCCTCCCAATTCAACTCAGCACTAATAGTAAAATTTCTCCAGGATACGTCTCGAGTTGAACCGGCCGCTCTCGTTTATCCATCTGTCCAAGAAGTTTTAGATTGGAAGAAAAAAAAAACTCATGTTTTGTTTTACAGGAAAAATTGATTTTTGAATCCAAATAAATGTTTACTCTCTCTTCGTCCGCCCTGCTCTGGCGTGTGAACGTGCCTCGCCACGCGTTCCCAGCGTCGCTCCTCGCGCCACTGCCCGTCGCCGGCTACTCTTATCGCGCGTGAACTGCAGTGTCAGGACATTCCTGTGTGCCTTCGCGACGGCTTGTAGGTCGCTAGGACGGTCCAGTAGCTTCTCTGCTCCAGTCGCGCGTAGCCCACTGACACGGACGGACGTGTCCCCGTACTTCGCGTCCCCCCCACCCCCCTCTTCCCTCGCGCGCTCCGCCGCCGCGCGGCGTGGCTCGCGGCCTTACGCGAAGTATGATGAGTTAAAGCGGAGAGAAGTGTTGTTAAGTGAAGTGACGTGGGAGGGAGGAGTGAAGTATGGTGAGGTGCTGTGCAGTGTAGTGAAGTGGAGTGAAATGGAGTGAAGTGTCGTAAAACCAAAAGAAAAGTTGCTAAACTTCTGTGTACCCGCTGATGCCTCCCAAGTGGTAGTCTACAGCCACATCTCGCGCTCTTCTTCAAGCTGTTGTCTCAAAATTAAACCCAGGTAAGTTGCCTCAAATCACACACCCCGCTTACTCTAATCTTGCCTACGGCTTATCTAAAAAAGCTTTTTGTTTTAATGCAGACTTTATACCTAACCGGTCTTGGAAGACCGGACTGACCAAAATATGTTTCGTTTTTTTTTTCTAGCTATTTTTGAATCAAAATTGTCAACCCCGAACTAAGAAAAAAAAATTATCATTTAAACCAGTTGAAACTCTTCCCCAACTCCTTTACTCTACACCCACGCTTACCGTAATTCTCCGGCCGGAGCCTATACTAAACGTCTCAGTCTTTTCGTTCTCAGATTAAATCCTAGTTAAAATAGAACTTAGCCTACTGCGAAGTGAGCAACCATAACCTGTAAAATGTTTTAGATATTCTAAAATTTTTTTTTTTTTGATCGAATTTCCCCTCTCTACAACATCTGTAGGTTTACTGCCGTGTTTGGTGATTTGAATTCCCCTGTATCACTCCCCCTCTAACTGCAATTCCCCCTAAAATTTCTACCAAAATCGGTTAAATTTTACGAAATTTCCTCCAAAATGCAACCCGAATTTATTGCAACTCGCTCAACCGTTCCTGTATTTTCTTCAATTGTGACACATGAGCACGGACAAATTGTTTTTGTCCTTTTGGTAAGATGGTGTAAGAAACTGGTCCATCTTTCGAAATTATCACTCCCTCTCGGAATTTTGCTTGAAACTTCTCTGGGTAGTTGAACTTGGACTTAGGGCAAACTTGGTAATAAACATACTCTCCCACATTAAACTCCATTTCCGATCTGTTCCTATCGTACAGTCGTTTCTGGATTTCTTGCAGCTTCTCTTTCTTCTGCAACATTTCTCTTCTGTTTACTTCTCTATTTTCCACAAACTTTTCTATCCTAATTCCTGCATCTTTCTTCTCTTCTGCACTTAATGCTATGTAGCCCGGTGCTTTCTTCTGTACTCCGTACAGTAGTTCCGTCGCGGAGCTCCCGTGAGATTGAATGCTGCCATTTATTGTTTGCAATGCAATAGGCAAGCTTCTTTCCCAGTTTTCCATACTATCCTTACAATAGAACTTAATTATATTATTTATCCTCTTGCATCCACTCTCCGCACTTCCGTTGGAAAAGTGCAAATTGGGGGGGATTATATTCAGGTTTCTCACCCCCACTTTCTTCACAAACTCGGTAAACTCCTTACACGCGAAATGAGATCCCTGATCACAATACAGGGTCTCTGGTGTGCAAATTACCGGCAGAATCCTCGTCATTGCATCCACCGCGTCCTTCGCGCGGCACCGCCGCGTAGGCTGAGCGAACACAAAGGAGGAAAACAAGTCCACCAAAACAAAAATGTATTTGTGGCCCTCCTTGGATGTTCCAACATCTAGAAAATCACACGACATCACCTGGAATGGCCTCTCCGATTTTATCGGCTGTAATAGGCCTGTTTTCGTCAATTTAGGTTTAAACATTGCGCACTCCTCGCACGACCCAATATAGTTGCTCACTTCCTGACGGAGATTTTCCCACCAGTAGGTTGTTTGTATTAAGTGCACAGTTTTCCTCACACCATAATGCCCTCCCAGAATGGAGTCATGGCAATTAAGTAAAATCTCCTTTTTGAGACTCTTCGGAACACAAATGAGTTTTCTGGTTTTAGGGGTTTTTTGGGTGCGATACAGGACCTCCTTTTCCATCACAAACCCTGGTTTTTTCGCCCCGTTTTTCAACTCTGTTATTATTTGTCCTAACTCTTTGTCTTCTCTTTGTTCCGCAGCCAACCTGAGGCGCCATACTTCATCGTCATCACCTGGCAATGTTACCCCAGTCGTAAGTGGCATTTGAATCTTCTTACTGTGTTCTTCCTGCAACAGTTTCTTTTTCTGCCCCCTAGTTACGGCTGCGCAGAACTCAGCCGTCCCCTGTGGAATGGAATCAGCTGTTGTGGATGCAGTAAGGACGGCGCCCCAGTCTGCAATCGCACCTTGAAAGCGGGTCTGCCAACGCTCTCCTTCTACCTTCGCCTCGTGCAGTTCTCCAGCCGTCAGACTTTTAATTAGGTCTTGTCCTACAATTATTGGTGCTGGTATGTCTGCTATTAACACAGGGTGGTCGAAACACCTACCCCCTGCATTTATTCGAGGAAAATATATTCCATGAATCTGTCTTAAACCTAACCCCTCTATTTCTAGTGTACCCATTAATATCGAAGCTCTAGTGTGTTCCTTATCAAAATACTTAGTATTTACAACGCTCCACGGAGCTGATTCATCGATCCACCCGTACAGGTATATTTTGTCGAGCAAAATAATGACCCGCGGTTCGTCCCTCTTCAACTTGATTGGGGAATTCCAATCAATCCCCTGTAGGGCTTTCAGTTGTTCAGGCTCGAAGCAGCAGGAGCACACTAGTATATGCCCTATCTGCTCCGAAGTCTCCTCACGATTTCCCTGTGTCCCTTCTTCCTTCTTCAACAGGTCTATTGACGAGACTCTATTTTTGCAGAATAAGTCGGGTCGGTGCAGCTCCTCATCTGGCAATCTCCAGCAGTCGGCCTCTTCCTCCAGCCTATCGTATGATTCAACTTCATCCGGAGTCCTGCTGTGGAAATCTGCACAAGCTTGCATCCTTGCCGGGCGGTACATGATCTTATATTTACCATGGTATTGTGTCAAGTATAATTGTACTTTGGCTTGTCTTGAACTCGGAAGTTTAACGGTGTCCAGAAATTGTAGCCCATTACAGTCAGACTCTATTATAAATTTCTCCACCGCGTGTAACTCCATCCTGTATCTTTGCAGGGCGTAATACAGTGCAAGGAGTTCAGCATCGTGCGGCGAGCATGTCCTCTGACTCTTCGGGAACTGCCTGGAGAACACGGACACCTGCTTGAACCTCTTCGAAGTGGGGCACTTCTGCAAAAGCACCGCCCCTACTCCAAAACAAGGGCTTCCATCCACGCTCAAGACAGTCTCTCTATCTGGATCAAAGTGTGCTAAGGTAGCATTCTTGAGAAGCGTTTCATGCAGCTTTTTCACTGCCTTTACTTGCTCCTCACTCCATTCAAAGGGCTTATCATCCCCTGCATCTAGAATCGGCTTCGAAATCTTATGGAAGTCTTTGATGAACACTCTGTAGTGTGAAAAGTAGCTATAGATGCTCTTTGCTTGTGCTTTATTCTTCGCATGCAATAATTTTTCCAGCTCTCTGAACTTCCTTGGATCTGACCTGTACTCTTCTCCATCAACTACATAACCTAAAAACGAAATTTGTGGGAATGCGAATTGGCATTTCTTCTTGTTAATCCCCAGATTAGCTTCTCTGAATTTATTTAGCACCCGTTCTAAATCTTGAATATGTTGTGTGACACCCCCTTTTGTATAGACTATTGTGTCATCGACATAATTATTCGCTATATTGTAAAGGGTGTCACCAAGGGCCAGGGTCAACGCAAAACAGAGATATTGGCTTGACACCGACAGTCCTTGTGGTAATTTCGCATACCGTAACAACCTCCCTTGATGTTGAATTGTCAACACATGCCGGTCTCTTTCATCAATTTCCAATTGGTGGAAAGAGCTGGCTAAGTCAATTTTTGAGAAAAGATCCTTTCCTTTTAGCTGGGCGAGGATATGTGTAATTTTGGGTGGAGAGTAGTTAATCTTTGCCAAACATTCATTAAGTCTCTTTGCTGACAAAACCACCCTGTACTCTCTCTCCCCAGTCTTAGGGCATATGCCTTTTTCAACTAGCATGAACGGAATCCTGAAATTAGAGTGGGGGGCTGGTTCAAGCACCCCCTCCTTCTCCATTTTGGTCAGGACCCCCGTGGCTACTTTTGACATAGAGGGACTCAGTGTGTAATTATGCTGGTAAATTACTTGATCCCTATTCAAGGGGAGTCTTACCTTCATTATGTTACAAGTTCGCAATTCTTCTCCCTCTTCCATGAAAACATCCCTGTTTCTGAATAGAACTTCTCTGACCCGTTGTCTGTCGGTTTCATTCAAGTCCGGGTTAATGTTGAACTCCTCCTCTTGCTTGCTACTATTTACACGAGCGTCCAGGGACAAGATTTGGCCTTGAACCTTCTGGATCTTCCCAAGTTTGCACCATTCACGTAGTGCTTCTTCTCCTCCTGCTTCTTCCTTAATCGAGAACAGTGGCTTATTGCATGTAAGATAACCTAATGTCGTACCTTCTGGTAGTACTATGACATTTTCGGTTATATTTGTGACACATACTGATGTGTCATCTGGTTCTAGTAGTAAGTCCCAAGCCACCACTTTTCCATCTACTACCACTACGGGCTGGAAAAGTGTGATGGTGTTTACACTTGGTTTAGGAAAGTCTATGCGAACCCAACTGTCCTTGCCAGGTTTAATGCATATATTCTCGGCTGTTCTGACCTTCGTCTGTTCACTACCTTCTTCTACAACTAGTTCTTCTTCTGTTCTGTTCCCGAACACTCCTAGTACTGTGTCAAGCTCCTTCTCAATTCTTTCGAGTTGCACAGTCTCATTCCCTATAGGAATTGTAAATCTATTTAACCTAAAGCATACTGTAGTTTTGAACTTATCATGGAAATCATTGCCTAAAAGCACTCTTAAAGCTGGGGACTTCTGGTCATGAACTATTACCTCATGGTGCCATTTGTGGTCCCCAACTTGTAGACAGATGCTGCACTGTCCGAGTATTCTCAGTTGGCCATCATTAGCAGCCAATAAAGTATATTTACAAGGGGTTAGAGTCTTGTCACCCATTTCTTCTATGGACATTAAGGACTTACTAGCCGCTGTGTCCACGGTAACATCTCTTTTCACCCCATTTACCACCACACAGACAGAGAAGAGCTTGGGCGAGGGGTCTCTAATTTGGTTTACAACCAGAATATTCTCCTTCGCCCCTGTTGTCATTCTAGTGTCTTCTCTCTCGAATGGGGCTTTATTTTCTTCATTATTTACAGCCCTCCTCTCCCCTGCCTTAAATTCTATTTCTTTATTTACATCCAGAGGCTTCCCTGGAATCCTGTAAGATTCTGTCTTGGGCGCTGTCCAGTGACCTGCTAGGATTAGCTTATTATTCAGTACCAAGGGAATTCTTCTGTAGAAATATTTCGCCCAGCACTCCATCTCTATTTCTGATGGGACAAAACATTCCGTTCTTAAATATCTTTTATATGAGTCTAATGATCCAAATTTCTTTAAGACTAAGTTTTTAAGATTGTTATTACTGTTTGTACATAATATATGAAACAAGATGCCTCTTAGGCTTTTTGAATTTAGTGGTTCTTCCGATACTCCTGGTGGTGTGTAGATGGTAATTGTTATACCAGATCGATCAAAAACCTTAGCAATTATAGGTCTTACAGTGTATTGCCATGATAGCTTGTCACAACCACAGCCAATCCTAGGAAGAGCAACTTCCGAAATTTTCCTTTTGTAGCAGAAGTTTTTGAGCGCTGTTAAAGCCCTTTCCATGTCTTGGGGTCGTGGTTTATCGAAGTATCTGGGTTTTGTCACCAGGTAAAACACCACCCTATTTCCTTCATGGAGTACCGAAATGTCGCCAGGAGTCCTATTTTGATTCTTTAGGTACTCTTGTCTGCCAAAATAATCTCTAAATTGGACTGCTATGCCAGCCGACATATGGAAATCTGCTGATACCGTATGCCCTATATTTACATTCTTACTGTACAAAGGAAGATATCCCTCCACTTCCTTAATGAATGGTACGTGCAACCATTTCTGTTTCTCTGCCTCCAAAAGTCTTATTACCTCTCTGTCCCAGCTTTTCTTTTCATCTGGTTCAGTTGTTGGCCCCATGACCAACGGCGTACTCAGTTTTTTGGGACTGGACAATTTCTACTAAAATGCCCATTCTGCCCACATTGGTAGCATATCTGTTTAGGGCAATCGGCCTTCAAATGCTCAGTCGACCCGCATCCAAAACACTGCCTGGGTCCCGTGTTCTGCATATTCCCTTGTCCACCCCAACCCTGTTGTTGTTGCCCCCCGAAATCTTGGTGATTTCGTGGAGGGGGAAAAGACACAGGATTGGCGACGGGTCTTGGGGGTTGCATGGGCTGCCCCATTGTTGCCCATCCTGGGCTCTGCCCAAAGTTTCCCACCTGTGGCCTCTGATTGAACACTGGACCAAAGGGGTTAAAGGCGGGGTCAGGTAAATTTGAAAGTCTCAGGTCATGGGGGTATCCATGCTGGTTGAATGATTGTGGGAAGTAGGCACCTGGGTACCCCCCCTGGGGAAATCCAACCCCCTGTGGGTTCAGGAAAGCCCCTTGGTTTAGCCCCGAGTACATACCTCTGTTTCTGGTATTGTTGTACTTCTTGCCGGGGTCTTTCTTCTCTGTTGTCTCTCCTTTTCTTGTCTCTGGCTTTTTCTGTTCGTTCCTTCCCACCATCCCCTTCTGCCACTCAACTAAATTCACTGTTAACTTCTCGAACTGCTTTTCCAGTGCCTGTACAACATCTCTTTCACTATGCACTTCTACCTTCTTGTCTGCTCCCACTCCCGTTCCTACCTCCGCATTCTTGTGGTCTTTTCCACCACTCATTCCTTTCTGCCATTCCACTAAGTTTATCGCCAGCTTATCAAACTGTTTCTCGAGTGCTTGTACAATGTCCTTATCACCACTTGCTTCCACCTTCTTCTCTGTTCCCTCTCCTAATAACTGTCTTAGTAATACCTCTTTCTTCTTATCATGTCTCTTCTGTTCCTTCTCACTATCTTGTTCTGAGGTGGACCCGTCTTCCTCTGAATCACTTTCGCTGCATCCCTGAAGGATCCTCTTGCACTCTTTTTCATCCGGTGCTCCCTCAATATACTTAAGCGCCATGGGGATAACTTTGCAGGGTACCAGCTCGTCCTTATGTTTATAGAGTATTCTATAGATTTGTGCTGGTAAGGCTTCTAAAAGTTTGTCTACAATAATCTTCTGGAGTTCTCTCACTGCTGAATCTGTAGGTGGGAGGTGTTTTATGGTTTTGATCAGTCGGAACATGTAATTATGTATCGACTCTCCTCTCTTTTTCTTCATGGTGTATAATTTTTCCCGGATCTTTGAAGTTTTAGGTTGTCTGCAATAGACCTCCCTCAGACTGTCCATTGCTGCCCCGAATTGCATGCCTCCATCTGCTTGTTGCAGGGAGCGTAGGATCAACAGGGCGTCCCCCCTTAGTGCTTCTCTTAGGGTGGTCATCCACCCTGCCCTCGTAATATTGTAATGCCCAATGTACTCAGTAAGTTTCGTTTCAAACTCTTCAAAGTCTTCTCCCTTCTTTCCCTCGAACTTCGGCCTCTTGTGGGCCCCTTGCACCACAGTAGCCATTTTTGTCTCGCGATTGTCTGCTGTGCGATGGCTTGTGTCCTTTTCTGTAGTCCTATAAAATCCTCCAACTGGGTCTTTTTCCTTGAAAATGGTCTTCTCTGGATTCCAGCTGTGGTAGGTTGGCTTCTGCGCCTGACTAAAGGGGTTCACTCCCACGTCTCGGTTTCCCACCAATTTGTCTCCACCCGTTATCTGTCTATCTTCCTCTTCACTGAAAAGGTGCTCCGTGGTTTCTTGTCTGTGTTTCCAGTTGAATCCACTGAAAAGACTGGGTTTGGGTCCTGTAGTTGTAGTTGGTTGCAGTGATTTATGTTCCCAGGGATAGGGGTATGAGTTTGCAGTGTAGCTCGGAAATTCCAACTTATTTGTTTCCCGTTTTCTCTTCTCCTGGGCGAGCGGTACCTCTTTGGGCTTTTCTGCCTGTGGCTTAAACCCCCAGCCCGCCTGAACTTGCTGCACCCCTCCCTGCACCCACGACGCTGCTGGTTCTGAGGTCAAAAGTCGATGCTCAAAGGTGTCCTCTGAAAACCTAAATCCGGAGTTTCCTATTGCCGACTCTTTCCTCACTGCCCCTTGGGAAGGTTGGGTTTCTACCTTGTCTGGGTCTATGTAACTCTTCAGCAACTCGTCGTACCCAGTTTTTAATGCCTGAGCCTTTTTTAGTGTGTTAGCTACCCTTTCACTCAGAAGGACCTCTTCTCTGCTCTGAAAGTTTTCTCTGGCTGGTGTCTGGTACCCGTTGCCTTCTAGCCCCTCCTTATTACTTGCGCCCGTAATATCTACAATGGCTGCCCCTCCTGTGGCCCCTTCTTCATCTGAGGTATTGCCTAGAAACAAACTGTCCCCGTCGGTGCTCTCTGCAGTGTGGAAAGTGTTCTGGTGTTCTGTATGCCTGCTACCTATGGTGTGTGTGGGTAAGCTGAGCCTCACACTCAGGGGCAACGTACCTTTAATTGCCTCTGCTATGTGTGTCCCAATATCATTTGTCCCCAAATTTTGTAATTTTAGTTTGTCAATGAATACCTTTAAAGGTTTTATTGGTACTGCAATAACCCCCTGTGATTTGACTGTGTGTACTTTTTTTTCGTTTTGCACAAGTTCAATGTAAACGTCCTTTGGGTTCTTACTGACTTTGTATTTAATTATTTTTTTGTTTCCCCTGTTCAGCACTTCTGGGATCGCGTCTAGCCTGTCCACGACCTCGAGCAAGAGCACGAAGAGCTTTTCAACCGTCAACTCATCTAAATTCCTCAGGAGCAGCCAGGTTGTAGCCCGCAGCTCAGTCGACGAAATTTGGTCCGAAAATTCCTTTATTAATTTCGGCAGTTCTGAATTAAAATTTTCACTCCACTCTTCTTGTGACATGTTAACCTGATAAACTTAGAATAAAGTTCATAATTTTATAAATCCCTCTAGCCTAATTGCTTCTTGCACCCTATTCCCATTTAATACCTGCTTAACCTAAAAATCTACCATGCGGTCGGCCCTTAGATCGATCGCCGATGCACCATGTTACGGACCTGCAGGGGGTCCAAGCCCTAGCTAAACAATAATGAAAACGCTGACTCTAGCAAATACTCTTCTCTTTATTTCTAAAACTTAGTCTAACTTCACAAAGCTTACGCTAGTTACAAAACTTAATTCTAATCACACTACCCTACTCCCTAATTCTACTGCAGGTGACCAACCCAGACTCTTCTACGCACGCACTCACCTCACAGGTGTATCCAACAATAGGGGGCACTCTTCTGACGTAGTACTCCCCGACTCACAATCACCACAAATCACAATCCTCACTCGTTGCTCTTGCACCCAAATCACTCTTTTTCTCGGTCGTCACCACCCACACACCGCTCTCCCTCTCCCTCTCCCCTTCTCCTTCCCTCTCCCCCACTTCCCTCTTCCGCTTCCTCCTCGCTTCCACCGCCTCGCGACTCCACGGCTCCACGTCACCGCTTCCCCCCCCTCGTGCATCCGCGGAGCTGCCGCCTTGTTTCCCTGACCATGCAGATCTTCTGCCCCTAGCCCAGTTCAGGCGTGCTCTCCCCTCCTCCACGCGATTCCTAGGCCTAGGGCAGTTCTGCCCCGCACAACAAAGGGCGACCGTATTTCCTTTAGGAGCGGCTTTTTTGAGGATGTAAGCTACATTTTTTAGTTATGAAATTTTCAAATTCTGCTCCTGCCTCATGTAAAAAAATTCCAGAATTGCAACAATATTCAATTGCATTTTTTGCCGTAGCAGTTTCAATGGAATTAAGCTTAAATTAAGAGGATATGGTACTACTGGCCGAGCCGGCTCTTTTTCGTCCCGGAGCGGCAGTGCCGGCGACCTCTTTCTAACGCCGTCCTGGCCACACCGTTCGAGGTATCGATATGAAACTTGGGTCACGGGTCCAGTAAGGTTCAATGTCAGTGACGGTGGGTTCAAAAAAATTTTTGAACGCCTGAGTTAGGCCCTAGGGCAGTCCAGGTTTCGTCCACAACAACTTCTAAGCAAGTCGGAATATCAAAAAAAGGGCAAAACCACGTTGTAGCTGTAACTGTGCTCTATGCAGAGACGTTGTCCCCGTTCCGGTGCGGTAAAAATTAGGGGGTGAAAAAGGGTATACGGCGGACCTCTGAACGGCGGTTTTGGGCATCTCGCAAAGTTTTGAAAAGGCACTGTCGTAGACGGGCTATGCAGACCACCGCCTCCCCCCGCCCCGCCCCTCCCGGCCGCCTGTATGCAGCCCTCTGCTTTGTCTCTGCGCCGGGCCCCTGCCGGACCCCCCGCCCCCTCCCTATTCACGCGCCGGAGCCGATGGGTCGGCAGCGTGACAGGTCGATTTATTGGCCCCATAGCTCAGTGGTCAAATTTTTGAACGGATAATTTTATAGTTTTAGGACTTAGACAATGGGGTTCAGCGCACGATTACGATGTCAGGCGACTCAAAATTCAAGTGTCTACGACGATTTTGACTACGTACCGTGCAAAAATGTTGAGGTCAAAATGGTCGTAGAAACTTGAAGTTTGAGTCGTCTGACATTGTATTTGCACCTTGAGTCCCTGTGTACAAGTTTTACAACTCTAAAATAAGCCGTTCAAAAATTTAACCATGAAGGTGCGGGGCCATAAATTGACCTGTCATGGTGCCGACCCTCGGGCGGGCGAGGCAGTCCCCATTCAGTGAAACAAAGTCGGCGACAACATGTGCGAGATCTGGAAACGGTATAGCTCGTTGTCTGAAACATTGTACCGCCTCTTTCTGATCAGCTCCAGAATCGCCCAAAACCGCCGTTCAGAGGTCCGCCGTATACCCTTTTTCACCCCCTAATTTTTACCGCACCGGAACGGGGACAACGTCTCTGCATAGAGCACAGTTACAGCTACAACGTGGTTTTGCCCTTTTTTTGATATTCCGACTTGCTTAGAAGTTGTTGTGGACGAAACCTGGACTGCCCTAGGGCCTAACTCAAGCGTTCAAAAAAAATTTTGAACCCACCGTCACTGGCATTGAACCTTACTGGACCCGTGACCCAAGTTTCATATCGATACCTCGAACGGTGTGGCCAGGACGGCGTTAGAAAGAGGTCGCCGGCACTGCCGCTCCGGGACGAAAAAGAGCCGGCTCGGCCAGTTGTACCATATCCTCTTAATACCAATCTACTTGCCTGCCACTCCGACGCCTCATCGTTTTAAGAGGACAGACCACTCATGGCCGAGCGACACCCTCATGGGCCCGTAACCCAAGTTTCATATCGATACCTCGAACGGTTTGGCCAGGGCGGCGCTAGAAAGAGGTCGGCGCGAGTGCCGCTGGAGCCCCGAAAACATGCCGCTCGGCCAGAAGTGGTCTATCCTCTTAACAGCTAGTTCCCGAATCCCTACCGTCTCTCATGGGAATAACAGTCATGTGCCCTTTGCACATATGCAACCCCTCTTTGTCGGGACGTTCCCGTCGTTTCCGAGTTTTGCCCCAAGGCAGCGCGGGCACGCCAGGGAGCTTGGCGGGTGGTGCGAGTTTGCACCTCAGTCAGTGAGGTCAAGCGCGCACCCCGCGCAACAGGAACTCGACCCAATGTTGACAGCACCCCGCGGCCACACTTTAAATTTGAGTGTGCTTGGCATGAACACGCTGAAAATATCAGAATAAATTTCAAGCAATGCGACTCCTGTAGGTTTAAACCAGGAACGCAGGAAGTCTTTCGACGACAATTTTTTTGGTCGATTAACCAAATTTTTGGAAATTAGCGTACTAGCTTTTGAGAAATACTGACCGTTCAGTTAGAAGCTGTAAATGAATTATTCATATAACTTTGAATCTCAGTGTTAAAAAAAATTTAATTTCAGATTACTTTCAGATGAATTTCAATTGAAGTTCAATTTTGTAGAATTGTACAGAATTTCTTCTGAATTGAGTGAATTTTTCCGACTGCAATTCTTGGCATCTCGTGCACTCGAATGGCACAATACGTTCTTGCGGATTATTTCGGTTAGAATGCACGCGCGAAAACATGAACGGTCAATATTCTAGTCCGCGTGTTAGTGGTTTCTTGTGTTTGCTGGGGAGGGGAGCACGGTGTCTGCACCGTCTATACCCTACAGCGTGGTGGTGAGGAGATACTTGGAGCATTACACTAGGTTGTTTGTACTAGTGTATTGATAACTTGGATAAAAAGTACATGAGTCCCAGGGTACCGTAGAAAGACCCGATTGATGAGGCACGCCTGGCAAAATAAGAGTGCCAACCAGTTTAGGGAATGCAACGTTAATAAAAATTATGTTTCAGCGGTTTGTTTCCGTGGAGTTCCTCCACGAGGAGGGGAGCATTGCTGCTGTCCCACTTCTTTGGACGAGGAACAGGAGAGTAGGGAGCGTTGATGGCCAGAAGGCGGTTCTGGGCAAGTGCTTCTGGCCACCAAAGACTCTGCAGTCTAAAGTTAACGCACTCGCCTCCAAAGAAGTGCAGCCTGAGAAGGCCACCTGGACTCTTTACGATGTGGAGCTTCTGAAATATGCTAGTAAAAGACCGACTGCTGTTTTCATGAATTTTAATTTCCTACTGGGGTGCGTCTTGTTTAATAATCATAACTCATTTTCACAGACACAATCATGGAGTGTAGGAAATCGCTTCGAGAAGCTTCAGGGAAAGAGGACGAGGGGATGGGAGATGATTCCTCAGAGGAAGAGTCCATTGCTACAAAGAGAGATAAAGCGAAGCATTTGAGAAGGAGACGACTAAGTGAGGGATCACAGTCGGGATCAAATTCAGATTGTGACATGCCACCTCTGGAACTGATATCGAATTCATCAACTCATTCAACATCAAATGGGACCCGTGGCAGAGCAACAACGCCAAAAAAACAAGGGGATGGCTCTAAAACAACTTCGCCAATGAAACAAGGGCTTGGCTCTAAGGTGACGTCGCCAAAGAAACAACGGGGGGGTTCTAAAACTACCTCGCCAACGAAACAAGGGGAAGGTTTAAAGGAAAAACCACTGAGTGATGCCGAGAAGGCTGAGAAGACAAAAACAAAAGGCGGAGGAATGAGGGAATCACCGAAGAAGACTGGGGGAAAACTGGTTCCTCCGGCTAGCCAGAATCGAGAAACGACCTCTTCTGCCAGTTTCAAAACCCCAGAGAAGCGTTCAGACACCGCATCTTCTTCCAAGACCTCTCCCTTCCCTGCTGATAAGCTAACCAGAACACCCAGGGATACCATTCCATCTAAGCCCGAGAAAAGGGGTCCGTCCGCTGAGGGAGATTTTTGTGACTTAATGGGAAGTCCAGGGAAGAGGCAGAGGATTCATGACCGAACTATGGAAAGTCCAGAAAGGCGAGTATCTCCTTCATTCAATTTAACATCGCTCGTAAGGGACAGTCCTATGAGGCAGGTTTTGGCAACTCCATCGAAAACATTGACTAGTGCGAATTCACTTGCTTCGCAACTGAAAAAGGCTAAACAGAGCCACATGACCAGCTTTGTAGCTTCGATATCAGACAGAGAGGTCGCAGACATTGACGAAGAATTGGCAGGCATCCAAGAGGAGCTCTTTGAGTCTCCAGGTACCAATCGCAGTGAATCACCAGCCTTGTCGGACGGCAGTGATGCTTCTCTCTTTAAGACCCCACGTGAGAAGAGTGCCTACCGGGCTCTCAATTTCAGTCCTTATAGTCCATCGACTGCATCAGGTACGCCAGATACCTTAGTTAAGAAGTTGTTATTGTAGATCTTTTTTGTGTCGTATTGCAATCCAAACAAGGCCTTCTTTTTCCAGGGTTCCGACAACTTCACAGCCTGATTAGTGATCTCAGGGAGGGAATTCAGTTGCAGCTGACGGCTATGGAGAAGTCACTCACTAGGATTCTCACATGTGTCCTGCCACCGCTGGAAACGAACATCGCTGAGGAAATCCCACGGCTGCCGCTTTCTGACAAGGACGGAGAGAAACAATTGAACGAGCTGCTCGCCAACAAGGAGGACTTCAATAAAGTGGTAAGTACAAGTTCCTATTATATTTTGATCTGTGACTGTGCACTTGCTTTCGTAAAGTTAAGACGGAATTATTTTGGAATAGGGACTTGACGAATCCTACCTTAATTTTTATACGGTTCTTATGTTAATGAGGTGGTCACGAATGAGGGTCGGAAGGGAGAGGGACGGTGGTTCTAATTGCACTGCAGCGTTTCTTGGGATGTCTCGGAATAATTTAGACTGGGTCCAGTATTTCGATTCCAGACTTTCATTCCACCCTCAAACGCAAATCTTAACGCATCACATGTCACTTGTTTGCAGGTGACCTTCCTGTTCGGATTAGGTGGCACTAATCCTCGTGAGGCAGTCTACGCGGTAATGAAGACAATCTTCACCGACGTGTTTGCCTCAACCAAGAGCATGAAGGGAATCCGACGCACAGGGAAGCCACCAAAGGACGCATTCCTGGGCACCAACCTATTCAAGGCCGTCATGTGTGAGTATGAACGATATATTCAGTGACCCTGTTATGCTTCGGGTCATTTGAGCACGCTGTTAGGGCAGAGTGAGAAATTCGGTGGACACTGCGTGCTTCACCACCTCCTGACCGCCCTGCGCGCGGCGCTGTGTTTGACAACGTACCAGACCTTTGCGGGTCGAGGATGGTCTTAGAGTGGGGGGAGAAACGCGAACTGTCCTTCTGAAACGTCTGGGTCCTTCTGAACGTAAAATCCTCTCATACTTGCCATATCCGGTCCCAGGAGGAATTGGGGGGGGGGGGAGAGAAGCAGCAGACGCTGTCAACCCAAACCTTAATTTTCGACGATTTTTTCGTAATTTTTGAACGTCAGTTAACTTGCCAATGTGTGTTTTTGAGCGAGGACAATTGTATTTTACAAATATTCCACCCAATTAGTTCTGGTTTCAAATGACGTGAGACCTTATGTCACGGGGTAGGGCCGGGGGGGGGCTTCGGGTGCGGGGAAGGTACGGGGGGGCTCTTGCCTTGCCTGGGGCCGGCACCGGCAAGTGTGGCAAAATGCGCGTAGCCATTTGGACCATCGCGTTGCTCCCCCCTCTTGGACTCCTTACTTGGCTCAAAATAGAATAAAAACCCATACCACCTCGCTTTATCATGCACAGTTCACTGGGCCCTCTGATTGTCATATCACTACTCTCGCTACCCTCGCAAGGAACGGGAGCAAAGACGCAATTCACGTTGCTGCAACGAAACTTTAACGTAATTTGAGTTTCATCGAAAAACGTAATTTGAGTTTCATCGAAACTCCGTTGCAGCAACGTTAATTACGTTTTTGCGCTCGTCGTTCTGTATGCATTTAAATGTATTTTAATGATCTCTCGATTTGCAGGTGCTGTTCGTCGTCGGTTCAAGACAGCGACCGTCTCAGAAGTAATCGAGTTGACAGCCAACTGGTTGAAAGACGCCCCGTCAAGGGAGAAAAAGAGGCAGAAGCGGCACGAGAGCAGGGAGAAGATTTTGCGTGACTACGAAGACGAAGATGACACTGAACAAAGCAGCTCTTAGATGTCGTCCTGTTTGTCGCGTTCATGCTGAAAACGTATTTAATAAAGCTACAGGTCTCTCTATATCATGTATGCCCTGTTTATGCTAAAAGTTCTTCGTATGTATTGTTCCTGCTCAATGTATTGATAATAAACCTGCAAGTTTCAAAGTTTTTAAAAGAGCTAAATCTAAACCCTAGCATTTCTTTCATTCATCTATCCCATCCAAACCTCGATGCCAGGTGGCGTGCCAATAAGGGACCGACGAGTAGCGAGAGGTTGCCCCTCTGCTCTCAGCTACGTTAGAACTACGGAGCTTGTTCACGTTACGGCTAGAACAGGGCTAAGGCAACCTCGACGATGCGCAGCTACATGAATGCGACGTAGTGGGCGACGTCAGGGCAGCCACCGCCAGAGGGCTGCACCGACGCAGTGTGGCTATAGGAATGCCACGTAGCCTAGCAACGTTGACGCAACCAACGCAGGACGGTTGCCTAGATGCGCGCGCACATGTGGCTCCTGCGTCCCGGTCGCCAGGACAGCAACGTATCGTGGCTACGTTCTGGCGACCACCGCATGTCGGCTGCCTCGACGTGCGCGCATTTTAAAGCGTCGACGTACAGAAGGACGTGGCCTCAACGGGGCGCGGCGCCTTAACGGCGACGTAGCGTGGCTACGTTCTGGCGACCACCGCATATCGGCTGCCTCGACGTGCGCGCATTTTAAAGCGTCGACGTACAGAAGGACGTGGCCTCAACGGGGCGCGGCGCCTTAACGGCGACGTAGCTTGGCTACGATCTGGCGAACACCGCATGTCGGCTGCCTCGACGTGCGCGCATTTTGAAGCGTCGACGTAAAGGACGTGGCCTCAACGGGGCGCGGCGCCTTAACGGCGACGTAGCGTGGCTACGTTCTGGCGAACACCGCATGTCGGCTGCCTCGACGTGCGCGCATTCCGAAGCGTCGACGTACAGAAGGACGTGGCCTCAACGGGGCGCGGCGCCTTAACGGCGACGTAGCGTGGCTACGTTCTGGCGAACACCGCATGTCGGCTGCCTCGACGTGCGCGCATTTTGAAGCGTCGACGTACAGAAGGACGTGGCCTCAACGGAGCGCGGCGCCTTAACGGCGACGTAGCGTGGCTACGTTCTGGCGAACACCGCATGTCGGCTGCCTCGACGTGCGCGCATTCCGAAGCGTCGACGTACAGAAGGACGTGGCCTCAACGGGGCGCGGCGCCTTAACGGCGACGTAGCGTGGCTACGTTCTGGCGAACACCGCATGTCGGCTGCCTCGACGTGCGCGCATTTTGAAGCGTCGACGTACAGAAGGACGTGGCCTCAACGGGGCGCGGCGCCTTAACGGCGACGTAGCGTGGCTACGTTCTGGCGAACACCGCATGTCGGCTGCCTCGACGTGCGTGCATTCCGAAGCGTCGACGTACAGAAGGACGTGGCCTCAACGGGGCGCGGCGCCTTAACGGCGACGTAGCGTGGCTACGTTCTGGCGACCACTGCATGTCGGGTGCCTCGACGTGCGCGCATTTTGAAGCGTCGACGTACAGAAGGACGTGGCCTCAACGGAGCGCGGCGCCTTAACGGCGACGTAGCGTGGCTACGTTCTGGCGACCACCGCATGTCGGCTGCCTCGAAGTGCGCGCATTTTGAAGCGTCAATGTACAGAAGGACGTGGCCTCAACGGGGCGCGGCGCCTTAACGGCGACGTAGCGTGGCTACGTTCTGGCGAACACCGCATGTCGGCTGCCTCGACGTGCGCGCATTCCGAAGCGTCGACGTACGGAAGGATGTGGCCTCAACGGGCTGCGGCGCCTTAATGGCAACGTAGCGTCGTAACGTAGTTGAAATGCCCAGGTTGAGAGTGACACACCGTTACATTTAAACGCAGTAGATATGAAATATTGGGTCGTTCTGCAATAGGAACTGTATTGTTAAAACACCGTAAATATACTGCGCAGCTCCACCTAGGTCTCTAGGACGTTGCAGAAGTCTAGTTGTAGCAAGGATGCGAGAAAGCAGGTCTCGAAATTATCATTGCTACCACGTCGCCAGACGACCAAAACGGGCCCGAAACGTAGGCAACGTACGGCGTCGTTGTGGCAACATGTCGGCATACAGTATACATCTGTCGGGGATGTACTTGAGGTACGGGCGACCGTCGTTGTCGTGCAGGTGGTTGGCAGAGTCGCGATCTCGATAAAGTCCTTTATGGGGAAGGTGGGAGGGGGCACGGCCATCGAGGTGGTGGGAGCACTTACGGTGGTGATGGCTAGGTGGTTCTGGGGTTCTTGCTGCGGGGGAGCAGATGGCGCTTCGGTGAGCAGCCCCTCTTCTGATTGGTGTGACATGATTGAGGTTTGGGGTGGTTCTTCTCCTACGTCTATGTAGGGTTCTTCGTCTTGCTGTGTTCGAGGGTTCTTGTCTCTCTTCTTGGTTTTCTTTACCTTTTTCTGCCCAAATGCCCTGGCCAGTCCGGGCCTGAATGTGCTTCATGATGGTGATCCAAAATGCTAGTTTGTATTCATTTTGTGGACATCACGAGAAAAGGACATTCCATGGTAAAGTAATGCTCCACTAACATCATTGCAGGATAATCATACCTGAAACACATTATCGGGATGTCGACAACCTCCTTGCAAGAGAGGGCATGGGTGGAGCAAACCGTGACTGCTCCAATAGGCTATCACACAAGTCCCACTTCATACATCCTGATATATTGGAGGCAAACAAGATACCTTACAGTGTTGTAGTACAGTTATAATCACTGTGTGCTGTACCTGCAGGTGATACAAAAGAAAGGAGAGGGAATTTTACTTCTGCCAAATGCAGTGCATGGAGGAGCGAGCCTTGGAGTTTCATTTGCAGAGGCAATGAATATTACGTCTGATGGGTGGTTGCCTTATGGATGCGTGTCTACAGCCTGTTATTGCTTGTAAGTAGACGCTGATGATAATGACAGAGAAATGAGTAGTGTGATTTTTCAAACGTACCCCCAAAACCACTAGATTGTAGTGCTCACTGCTGTATTCATTTGTATGTTGTATGAGATATGCAGATCGTGTTCATAATACTAGTGTCACTGTTCCATTCTTAGGGGACCCGCGGTTCATATGTGCCTCACCAATATCCTCCAGAAAAGAAATATGGGAAGGCTGCTGCAGGAATATAAGGCTGACGATGTGGCTAATCACCTGAGAGATGATGATTACTTCCAACAGACCATTCTGGTGAGAGCAGCATCACGCTTATGTGTATAGCATTTTTGCTGCATTGCTGTACATGACACTAGCCCACATGTCTTTGCTTGTGTCACAGCATCCGGCGTGCCGTGGTCCAGTCTCGACGCTGTCTGCATGTGCGTCCGGCAGAAATGCACAAAAGCGCAAAAGGACTGAGGAGGTGGAGGATCTGCAGTCCCCAGTACCGGCTTGCAACTTCCGATGCACTAAGGATAAGAAGAAAGCATGGAAAGATCACCTCAAGCAAAAACACCTAGCCCTCTGCCTGCTTCCTCTAGTGTCAGACTTTATTAAAAAACATAGTTTACCTCGCATGTAAGATAATGATGGCAAATAAATTAAAGTTGAGTCCTGTTTCAAGTTGTCAGAAATATGCAATTCAGAAGACTATCTTGGTGCACTCTTTTATTTATGTTCTTGAATTCTTCAGATTGGTCATATCTTACATAATTTACGAAACATTTTGGTGCTTCGTGGGATAACAAATTTGAATACCATCATTTTTCATCTTTTTTTTCAGTATACCCCTTCATGTCTGATGACTTACTTTTATTTGAACTTGCTTCATTTGTTGGCTTGCTTTTGTGAAGACTTCTAAAAATATCCTTGTATTAATACACTTAGGTGTTGCTTTCTTGATGGATTTTTTTTCTTTTTTTACTTTCTGTAAGTACTTGTGGGAAAAACTATGGAAATGTCGCATACATCGTACTTACAATTTTTGTTTCTGATATTTGCTCATTATTTTCTGGAGAAAATTTGCACAATACTATATAGTATGATTACAAAAGTTATAATGGTATATTGAGGTAAGTGATGATATCATGTAAGCCCATCAGAGGAAAAGGCTTTTGGCTTAAAGTGTTCTGATTAAAAGACTTGTAGTTCTTTCTGTTCTAGTGCACTGTTAATTTTAATTTTTATATTGCAGTGAATGTTGAAGTGGTACATAGCTTCTTTATTTATGCATGTTATTTATGTGTTTCAAAGTTTATGAACGTGCTGAAAGTTGTTTCTGGAAGTATAGACGATGCAACTCTGTGATGCAATAAAAGTTGGACCACATTCAATGCTCATATTTATTTCGTTATGTTATCAATCCTAAAACAGAGTATGTTCACCCATTTCCAAATTTATTTGCAAATTATTTTTATTATTTTTTTAACATTGTTGCCTTTAGAAATAAATCTTTTATGGGCTTCAGAATGGAGACGGAGGTCATCATGAGAATTACTTCATGAAATAAAGAGAGTAAGCAGTTGTCAGCATACAGCATAAGCATAACCTAGACACATTTCGCAAGAAAACGTATATCACTAATACACTAAACAGATCCTAATCTATCTTTCATATCTTTCACGGCACTGCAAAGCTTTTCCTTAAGCTTTGCCAACCTTGTATTATATTCATCTTTCAGCGGCGAGGGAACTACAAACAGGTCCCTTGTTGTCTTGTTCTGTGAGAATGTGACTTCGGAAAATGTGGCCGCGATGGTATAAAAATCAGATACTTTCTCAACTGGCTCCACACCTCTCAGGACAAGGCAACCAGCAGCGAAGTAGGCATTTTCCGTCTGCCTGAATTCCTCTATCAATCCCTCAGGGTCCTCCTGAAACGATTCCAGCTTCCTAGAAAGAAAGGAAAAATGGAATATAAATAGATTGAAAATCCAGAAGTAAGACATCTTTCAACACATGGACCCTGTACATAATTTCAGTCTGAACCTACTCTGGAGTGAAAACAGCCGATGCTGGCATAATCCTCGCCAGTAACTCTTTCTGAAGGAATTTTACACGAATGAGGTTTGCCTCTAAGACAGCGCGATGCCCGCCGACAGGATGCTCCTCATCCTCATATTGTCCAAGGCCATCCCATTCGGATCCCAGGAAATCAAGATGAGTTCTGCAGAGGTGTGGAAGTAGCTGTGTCCTTGCCTCCTTGTTCTGGCAGGGCAATGGCATGGCGCACAGGGGGCACATCTCCCGCCACAGTCTGAGGGTTGCAACATCATACTCAGTGCGCTGCTCCTGACGCCTCTTTGTTGACACCTTCATTGACCAGACGTCGAAGCATTGGCCCTACAATAGGAAATCAAAAGTAAGGCAAGGCAAATATATAACAAGTTGAAAATTCACAAATAAGCCTTTTTGTTGGAAAACAGATTGACTTACCTTCAAAAACCATATAGGTGAGGAAGGCGATTCCAGAAGGAAGTCATTCTCTGGACCATAGTACCATAAAACCTCCTGCCTCCAGAGGTCCTCGATTCTGTGTCATTGTCAGACCAAAGGTCTTTTCACCTGCAGTACCTGTGGACAAGAACAATGATCAGTATGCTGCCTTATTATAGTGACACCACTTATAAGCAGGGCCAAAATGCATTATACGACTCCTGACCGACGTCTAGAAGGAATACCAACCCGTGAAAAAAAAACAACAAAATCATGAGGGAGCAAGAAAGGATGGGAAGAAAAAGGGGTGGGGGGGAAGGCAGACGTTAACCTAACCAAGCCTACTCAACCAACGGCCTATTTTAATTAATTTAATTAAATTGGAGTCGTATAATGCATTTCTGCGGGGGGGGGGGCAAAAATGCGACTTACGACTCCAATTTTTAATTTAACATTAATGGTGGGGGGCTGCCGCCCCCCCCACACCCACCCCTAAATTAAGTTCACCAGTTTTAGAATCCATACTATTTGTGACTGGTTTAACTTTTGTCAAAAGACTGCAAATTCCAAGCCAGGAGTAAAAGGAAGAAAGATGTCTGTACAAATAACGTTAAAGCAATGTTAGGACAGTACACTTGACTTTAATAAACTAAATCAATTCAAACCAAAATAATAAACCTTTCATATTAAACAGTTAATAGATCATACATTCATAAGAAATACTACAACTTTATTCAGATTCCGCATCAGACGAGGAGTCCTCAACAGGCACAGAGTCCTTAATCGAGGGAACATAAACAAGTTTGACTCTGGAAATAAATGCATTAAAAATATCTTCATCACAATATTTCTTACGAAACATGAATTCGCCTGGGTAACTATCAAACAAGCTCTTCTGGCGATTACATAAAGGAAACTGGTGCTTGACATGTTTCCACATTCCTTCAACTTTATTGGTACAGACATCACCATCCTTGAAAGTAACTTTATGATTCACCGTCAAATGTTGATATCCTCGACGTCCAAGACTAGAATATGCTTTCCAGCAATCAGAATAAATCGTGGTTCCAGCCACAACATACTTCTCAATTAAAGGAACAAGGGTTCGAGCATCCCTCTTGGCAACTTTTACAAGAAAACACTTATTGGAGTCTTCTTCCACACCACCAAAAACCCATTGATGACACTTCTTCTTTTTTTCCTTATTATACTTCCTCTTTCCCACCAAAGACTCATCAATTTGGACTATCTTTCCAGGACCTCCAATTGCTTCAAAATCTACTTCTTCAACTATCTTGGTAGCAGCCTCTCTACAAAAGTTAAACCAATCACAAACAGTATGAGTAGCAAAACCAGTCTCACGACGAATGATTTTTTGAAGAAATTCAGTAGCCCACATGTAGGTCATCAACATAACATTCCTTAGGGACAACTTGCAACCTTCGAACCAAGACCCCGCGCGAACAGACTTGCTACTCTTGCACTTGTTGCAGCCCCAAACAAATCCATCTGTAACTGCTTCCGTCTTCCTCAATTTCATAGCTTCATGGCACTTTCCACATTCATACTCAGTAGTAATCAAACCAAGCTCTTGCAACCATTGTAGATACTCCAAGTCACTCAATGAATCTTTAGAGGCTAATTTCCTCAAATTCCAGGTCTCCATGGTAGCTGTCACGATGTCAAAGCTCTAATAATGACTTACCTCTCAGTATCCGAAATCCTAACCTAGGTTAACACGTGTGACATCATCCCAACCCTTTCCCCTCCACCGCCGCAGACCGCCCACCACTCCCTCACAACCATTTTTTTTGTTTTAGAAGTTGATATACCTGCCTCCCTAGCCTAAAAAAAAGGTCATCAATAAACAAAAGACATCACAGGAGTCGTATAATGCAATTTCACCATATGCAGTACAACGGACAAAAATTTTCCACCTGAGTTGATGTTTACTAGAACATTAGGAGTTGATACTGAGCTGCAACTGGCATAGGAAACAGGGCCACCGAGATACAGAGTGACTTCTTGTCCGTTAACTTCACGCCTCACTGCTGACCTCTCCCACAGGTGGGACAAAACGGTGTCGTGGGAGGGTATCTGAACCACCCATCCACATGTCAGAGGTGACTTGTCTGTCATGGTGAGCCTCTTCGTAAGGTAGGGGTGCACTTTCAGGTATAGACCTGGACGCTCCTGCTGTATATTGCCTGCGACACTCAGGCAGGTAGCACAGGTCGCCCATATCTTCGATATCTGTTCCTTGAGCACTGACATCTCAAAAGGTTGGAGGCCCTCTTCGTCCTCAGCCGCCACAGCTGCGTTGCAGACTCGGACCTCTGAGCAACAGTGCTTCATCGCACAGGCGTTGTCGTGGTCCCACAACTCCTTGAGCTG
The DNA here is from genome assembly GCA_030522485.1 of Stenchaetothrips biformis. NCBI lineage: Eukaryota > Metazoa > Arthropoda > Insecta > Thysanoptera > Thripidae > Stenchaetothrips > Stenchaetothrips biformis. The sequence goes on along the minus strand of CM060098.1, from coordinate 16,789,470 downwards.
AGTGCTGTTGGGCTCGCAGTATGGAGCCGGGTGTGTGCTCGCCTTCCTGGTTCCGCGGGAAATGGGAGCGGCCGCCTACTGTCGCCCTGTCGAACTCCTGCGGATACAAGGGAAACGCAACGGTTAAATTAGAGACATTTCAGTGTACCCTGAGATCGGCGCAGCATCCAAATCAGCAGCTGAAACAGCGAGGTTAGGGCCTGGTGATGACTAGTTTCAAGAACTCACCTTCCTCGCTTCATGACACTACAGCAGCAGCAGCAGCTTGAGCAGACTTTCCAGAAAGTCAAAGGTGGTTTCCACGCTTTCTTACGGCAGCCAGACGAGACCTCTGGTCTGGGTATAGAAACAGTGAAACAAACAATTACTCTTGGATGTTGAGGAACACAACCCACAATGTTGTCTATTCCAGACTTGGATCAGAAGGAAGAACAAAAGCGGTCTGCGCATGCGCGGAGTGATCCCTTACCCAGCCCTTTTATCAAACGCCCCTCCCTCATAACCGCTGACCTGCTTAGAGTAGCACAGGGCCCCAGCAGGCGGGTGGGGGAGGGGGGTAAATGAAAATGGATGCAAAGTTGCATCCACTCCAGATGCCTCGGGGGAGGGTGCTTGAAGGGGGCAGGCTACGGCAAGGGGAGGAGGGAGGTACCGGGGGGCAACTGAAAGTGGATGCAAAGTCGCATCAACTCCAGATATATTTTTTTTTGGGGGGGGGGGGGTTGATCGCACATATGCACCTTCGTTGGGGTTGGAATACAGGCTGATGGCTGACCTCTGACCCCTGCTTCATTGGCACGCGGTATGTGCGAGTTGGGAGCTCCCAGCATCACTCCCCCCCCCCCCTCCATGCATGACGGATTTTCATCACAGAATTAAAAACTCTTCTTAGACACAACTACCTTTAACCATCTCTCTTTCTTGCAGGCCAAGCAGCTGCCTTGGGTGAAAATGATGACAAGTGGCTGCCACTAGAGCAGTGTGAAGGCAGCTAAAGTGTGTATGTAACTGTTTTGATTCCTTATTTTCTTTCAGGAGAGCAAATGACCAAAATAAGTCAGGTGCTTTGTAATCTGCGACAGATTCAAAGATTATTTATGTTCCTTTTATGTTGCAGGATGCAGCTTGCAAGGATGCAAAACAAAGAACACAAGTATTGGAAACAAGTCTTGACACGCTGATAGTAAAAAAAATAATAAAACAAAAAAATCACGCCACATTCATTTCACAAAATAAACCTTGGTATGAAAAGAAGTAATAACAGTTAAACAGTGGACATTCCACTTCAGTTGGACAATCAAATACAATCAAATAAAAATTAAAAACATTTACACGAGCTGTACACTTCCATTGCTTTATGAGCGTTTCCAGTAAGAATCTGATGGTGTGGACATCCCATGTTTTCGCAAGCACCTTTTTGCGAATGTGAAGGGGAGTGTTTGGTCCTGCTGTGTAATGAGCTGGCAAACCAAAGATTTTTCCACTTCTGAATAATACGGATGGTATCTCCGGAACTATGAGTCGCAGCGACCGGGGACCGACACCAAACGATTCAGGAGGCCCACTTTACATGTAGAACTTTGATCACCTGCACTGCACCGCTACTACTTCCGCAACAACGCTCTCATACATACACACGCGCACTCATTCGTGAAATTTTCTCCCGAAAAGTAGTAAAATATAATCACGTACCATTTCTCTGTTGCCATACTCATTCGCCGTGCTATTGTGCACGTTGCCCAGCTTGCCCCGCGTGGAGGGTGAGTATTGGACTTTGCAAGCCTACCCCTTTTTTTAAAATGTTTTTTTATTAGTTTTTTTTTATTTTTTATTTTTTTAGGTATTTTATTCCTCCTTTATTTTTTTTTAATTTTTTTTTTTTTTGGGGGGGGGGGGGGGTTTCATACGTTTTTACATCTTCCTCTCACTTCATTCTGCGCTTCGCATCCTTTAAATACATTGAAAGTGATGGATGCAGTTTCTTAGTCTCTTTTTTCTCTTTCCTCTTCAACAACTGATCCACTTCCTTTTCATCCATCCTTTCCAACAAAACTTTCAATTCCTTCACTTCAGGAATGTCTTTTGCATTCGCTGTCTTGTCTTCTTCGTTTTCTTCGTTTTTGTCTTCTTCTGTTACTTCTTCCTCTTCATTTCCTCTCGTCACCCATTCAGTCAAATTTGACTGAAGGAACCTACTTTTCTTGGCTTTCTTCCTTTGTTGAGTACCATCCGTAATAGCAGTGAGCAGTCAGAGTTCCTCATGTATGTTTTAATTTCTTCTTGAATCGCTTAAACATTTTTGCCTGTCATGTTCTGTTGTAACAATAATTGGTGACTTAAGGGGGCAGTAGCACTTCGTGCACGTTTTTCTCATTTTTTCCGAATTTTCTGTTTGGACAGCAATAAAAAATTTGGTATAAACGCTAGAGACAAACGGAAAGCACCATGTAAAAGTACAGACTTTTTACAACAATTTCAAAAAAAATAATTTTGTTCTGGCATCAAATTAGGCAGGGATATATAGCATGTAAAAAAGGTCTGCAAAATCATACATGATGTCACTGCGCGCACGATTGCGGCCGAAGTTTTCAACTTTTTTCCAATCGGGAAAAAGCATCCGAAAGAGCATAAAATTGCCCACAAAATGAACCACCGGCGTTAATATCGGACGAAAAATACTGCTATGAAAATGTACTTTTGCACAAAATTTTCGTTATAACGGTTTTTTTGAGTTCAATATCAAATATCTAGCAGTATTTTTCGTCCGATATTAATGCCGGTGGTTCATTTTGTGGGCAATTTTATGCTCTTTCGGATTCTTTTTACCGATTGGAAAAAAGTTGAAAACTTCGGCCGCAATCGTGCGCGCAGTGACATCATGTATGATTTTGCAGACCTTTTTCACATGCTATATATCCCTGCCTAATTTAATGCCAGAACAAAATTATTTTTTTTGAAATTGTTGTAAAAAGTCTGTACTTTTACATGGTGCTTTCCATTTGTCTCTAGCGTTTATACCAAATTTTTTATTGCTGTCCAAACAGAAAGTTCAGAAAAAATGAGAAAAACGTGCACGAAGCGCTACTGCCCCCTTAATCTCTCTTTGTGCAGCCTAACTATCAACATTCCCTCGTATGTTGCATAAGCTGCAAGATATTTGTTTATGCTTGATGATAAATTTTTATGCATAGTGAAGACTTAAGACACATGTTTACACAACAAGCCAGACTAGAAAATCGAGCACCAAATGTTATAGGAGTGTGCTGTGTAGATACAAATTTTCTTGTTTCTGAACAAATGTGCTGTTCTAAAACAAAATTTTCTTGTTTCAGAACAAATGTGCCGTTTAAAAACAAATTTTCTTGTTTCTCAACGGTACATGATAGTTCCTTCTGTGAACAAGAATGTCAGCCTTGAGGTATTGTTCCATAACGGTAATTTTGTTGTTTCTGATAAGTACAGCTAACTCGTTACAATACAGCAAGAAATAACTGACAGGATGTGTTGTTTCTGAACAACTGAATCCTGTTTCCAAATGACAAATGTAATTTATTCTGAGAACAATATGTCCTGTTTCTCTATCGAAAAACTTGTTCCAAAACGACACTTCGTTGTTTACCTCACAACAATATTTGTCCTGTTATTCATGGAAACGACAAGTTTTGTTCTGAAACAGGTCACCTGTTAAGAGTAGTGCTGTTCTCCAACAGTTTTTTTTAACAGTGTAGGTCTGTAGAAGGGTACCAAAGATACTGGTGATTTGTGCTCTTCCAGAGTCCTCGAGTCCATCAGAAAGAAGAAGAGTTTTCAATTCAGTAAAGCCTCAGGGAAGAAGTCATCCAGTCGGAAGAACACAATCCAGTCACAAAAAAAAACCGAGTCCTGGAAGAGAAATGAAAAGGTTATTTCTCACATCCAATCATGACACACTCTTGAATGCCACGCCAAGCTGTCAAGTTAGTTTGGATCCAGGGCAGGCTCTGATCTGATCAGATACAGGTATTAAGTACCTTAAAAACAATAAAAAAAAAGTAAGACAACACCCACAACAGAGGCAGTTGTGAGCAAACTTACCATTTGATGCACAAATGACAAGACGTGTACGCTGAGTGGAGTTGAAATTTTCTTAAGTTCTGTCATATCTTCGATCGTCAGGATGTAGTGGTCAAGGCACATAAAGTTATACTGAGATTTGTCTTGCGGAAGAATGTTTCAATCCACATCACGGTGAGCCAGCCTACAAATAAATACAAATTTAAAAAACAGCTTCACACTGATATCACATGACCCCCAACAACATTCTGAGTCAGAACCAGTTATGCATGCCAGGATCTTTAGGATCTTTTTAAAATGGTTTTAAGAGGTGAAGAATGTGAAGGCCAACCTCTTTTAATAACAGTATGCACGAGAAGATTTTTAAACATACAGCCAAAAAAGGCTCATAAGAGGCTCTTTGGGTTCAGGACAAGGCATGCACCGTCAAATGTAAAATTTTAGTATGTTTGAAGAAATAGTTGATATTCGTAACAAATTTTGACAATCAGGCTCATTTTTAAAAAAGGTAAGATTTCCACCAGATCCTCCCCTTAACTGCCTATGCGGAATAAAAATTGGCTACATTGAAAATAGAGCAAATATGATTGAAGCTCTTACCAGTAGATCTTCCTTCAATCCGAGTGTATGCTGCAGTCATTGAATTCCTGAACAGGATAAATTTTCTTCTTTATTAATTGTGACCTCAGGACCAATTATCCAGCTTCATCTTTTCTACAATGATAATGTAGCGTCCGACTTATTTGTAAAATGGTGGCCCAAAGGTAGGCACCAACCAACATAACTAGCGCCCCTGGTGGGACTTTCGGAACTACGGCTCCTCCTCCTTTCTCAAACCGCGCGCTGCCTCACTTCGTTATCGAGACAAGCCGAGTCGTGTCTGATTGCCCTCCGCTCCCCTGGAGCCTCCCACACATTAGTAATAGAAGAATATAACAGTGGCGACGAGGAGTATCAAGAACTGAAGTGGACAACCTCTGGTGAGTACCCTATGAGGGCAAAAGTGTGAAAGTGACATGTGCAGTGTGGTTGTGGCCGCCGGAGCCAGTTGAATGGGCCGGTGAGCACGTGTTGAGGGTCTGGTTTCCCCGTGCTGGCCGACGCCGCAGAGCCCCCGAGGGCGACGCGGATTGGTTCTTTGGGTGGTGGCGAATTTTTGCCGAGGACTATTGCCTCCAATTGCTTTTCGGTATGCCACCCAAAGAACAGCCGGGAGACTCGGAGTCGGAGTCCACGGAGCCCCGAGCCGGGACGAGTGGCACCCAGCCGGGCGGGCCGGGAGCCCTGCCCAGGGCAGATCCAAAAGTGCTGCAGCATTTCAAATTTTCCGAGTTCCCGACGGACGGAGCGGTACATTGGGAAACGTATTAGCTAGCATGGGTTTTTGCGCTGCAGGCAGCGACTGTGGACCACCCGGCGGATAAAAAGGCGTTGCTCCTTGCCCGCATCGGGCTGGAAACAGTGCAGTTGCTTGCCTCCTTGCTCGTGCCGGCCAAGTTAATTGAGGTGGATTATGACACGATAATGGATACACTCCAAGGACACCTCGGGGCGAAAGATTCGAGACACGTGTGTGTCGAGCGTTTCCGGAATCGGATGCAGGGCTCGAGTCCAGTCAAAGTGTGGGTGGCGGAACTGAGACGCTTGGCGTCGTTTTGTCGGAGGAGCACCCGGGAGCTGTGTAGGATCGGGCGTTTCCTCGGGTCGAGTGCGGTGGGGGGTTCGGGAGTTCGTTGGGCGGCGAGCGGGAGCGGGGTGACGGTCGGCGCGTTTGAACAGTTTTCTTTTTCCGCACCTGCCTGATGCTCTTGGTTTGAGAAAAGGAATAATTTGGAACGTTTAGGAATCATGAATGACGAAATTACTGACTGTCTTTGCGGTAAGGGGCCTGGGCATAACAGTTAAGAGGCCCGTTCGATTTCACCGGAATCAACATTTCTGCCGGTTCTCTGGCTATTTTCTGGTCTCACCTTTTTAATTTGAGTTTTGCTTTTTTCTTATGAATCTAATGAATTTTAATGGTGGAAAAGAATGGGCAAAGGAGACTTGAGCAATCCCCCAATAATTTTGTTCATAACCTTCCAACCAATGTTTAACTTTTTTGTTATAGTTGATTAATTTCGATGCCATTTTTTTCAAGTTAGAATCTAGTTATCTTCATAGCTTCATGATTTAAAATGTGTCAAACTCTTACAGATTCATGATTTTTTGCAATGGCTGTAGTGTGGCTACATGCCAGCTGTGTAGGCATTTCTAAAACAAAACGTGAGTAACTTGAACTCTGAGTTCTTTCATTTTAGTTGGAATAGTCATTGATTTAATTGATTTTCTCATTCAATCGGTCAAGGATTACCTAAGGAATGGTTCTGCCCACGCTGTTCTCCCTCAGCCGCTTCCAAGGAATTAGCTGTTACTAAAGAGGATGCCGCCTCCAAGGGATTAGCTGTTCTTAAAAAGGATGCCTCTTCCAAGGAATTAGCTGTTCTTAAAGAGGATATTAATACATTGAAGAAGGTATATTTTATAGCACTGTAACTAAAATTATTTGTTTAAAGAAATAGTCTGTTTTCAAATTGTATTCATGGTGCTAATTTGCTTTTTTTATCCTTAATTCAGGAATTCCATACACTGAGAAATGATTTTGATGAAATAGTGTCTCAATATGGTTTAAGAAGTGAAAAAGAAAGGAGATTTAATGAGCTGGAGACTATTATTGGGCACGGCCTGGACGTACCCCCGTCGGGACGTACCCCCCTGTTTTATGATAATTCTTTCAATATATTTATTGAATAAATATAATGGACGGATATTTTTTTTAATTCACTCTGGAGTAAACAGAAATAATCTTCCGTCGTCCCAGAAATATTCAAGAATATTTTTTTAATAATCAATATATTTTCTTCTCTCCTTCTTGATGAGCTGCATGCGGGATTTCTTATGGCAAACTAGCTGTGTGAGGTTGCTTCGCTTTGGGTGCACAAAGTGGTACGGAGTAGATGTGCATGCGGACCGACTGGTGGCTTCCCTAAAACTCTGAAACTATAAGGGACATGGGTCCAACCTGTCATAACCTAACCTAACGGGGTTGCGACAGATCTTACGCTACTCGCAACAGATCTTACGTTGTGACAGATCCTTTTCCACTCGCGACAGATCTTAGTCTACTCGTGACAGATCTCTTCTCGCGACGGATTTGAGTCTACTCGAGACAGATCTTACGCTACTCGCATCAGATCTTAAGTCGTGACAGATCCTTCTCTACTCGCGACAGGTCTAAGTCTACTCGTGACAGATCTTACATTACTCGCGCCAGCTCTGAGTCTACTCGTAGATCTTACGAGAAATTCCGTATGCAGCTCATTTTGGAGAAGAAAGGAAAATATTTTGATTATTTTAAAAATATTGTAAAATATTTCTGGGACGATGTGCGATTATTTCTGTTTAATCCAGAGTGAATTAAAAAATATCCACCCATTATATTTATTCAATAAATATATTTTAAGAATAAATATAAAATAGGGGGGTACGTCCCGACGGGGGTACGTCCCGACGTTTCCCCTATTATTACTAAATATAATGAAGAAGAGCTAAACTTAAAGACTGTAAGTTATCTATTTTCTTCCATGCTGTTGGTTTGAAAGTTGTTCACATTTTTACCTTACTTTCCTTAATCTTTAGGAGCTAGCCAATGCTAATGGTCTCTTGAATGAGTTGAAGGACAAAGAAATTACGCTAAATGAAAAATGGATGAAGGTGGTAGCAGAGAAAGACAAAATGATTAATGATCTACAGGAAACTATTGCTTACCTCAAAGAAGAACTCATTTTAAAGACCGTAAGTTCATTCAGTTTTAATTCTTTCCAAATATTGGGTATTTTAAGAAAGTTCAGGTTTCACTCCTTTGTATATTTTAGCAGCCGCAGGAGTATCAAAAGAATGTTTCAGAAAAGGAAATAAAAACATCTGCTATAACTGATTTAAAACATCAGACAGAAAAGACTAACGTAAGTTTATGAGTAAGTCAGCAACTCTTCTGTATTTTAAATACTCCTCAACCTTTCATACCTGGGAATTTAATTTTAGGTAAAACCATCAGAGAATAGTTCTTTGGTAGGAAAAGTTTCTAAGAGGCGCTCCTTATCTCTTAAACAAATAAATGGGTCACAGCAGCGGCTGACACCTCCAACAAATGTAAGCCTACTCTATAGGAAAAACTTAGATCATACTCTGCGGTATATCTTATGAAAGTTTTTTTCTACATGTTTCAGGAATTTGATGACTTTGATAAAGATGTTTTTAAGCCGCCCCATTCAAAGAAGTTCAAGTAAACATTAAGACAAAAAAAAGCACACCTGCATAGCAACTGATTTTATTTCAAATAATGATTATTTAATGTGTAAGTTAAATATTCTAAAATAATGATACTTCTTTTTTTTCAAACTAATTGTGTATTTATTATACCTTTTACAAAAGCTCACACACATTAAGGACACGTAAAAAGAAAACCACTGAACTTGCCAGCCCAAATTGAACTGCAACAAACATTTCAGGAACACACTTCACATCATTGGAACTGAAAGCCAAAGAACCGAAACTCTTCATGATTAAGAACATGTAAAAAGAAAACCACTGAAGTTGCCAGCACACACTTCATGGTACCATTGATTGCAACGACAGCAGCTGATCCAAACCAGATCACTATCCTCATTAGAGTATGCATTTTCACATTTGCCACAGGTGTCATCAAAATAAGAGGATCTTTTGAGGCAGTTGCCCACAATTGTTTTATATATATGGTTCCTAAAATCATATTGAGAATCCAAATTCATATCAATGTAAGCTTTTCCTTCTGCTGTTTGTTGAGCAAAATGACAAATTTTGAGTCCACAGTTTACATCATCAGCTTGTTCACCAGAGAATCTCACTATTTTTATTTTCCATTGGGATTTCAGAGGGTAAACTGCCTTCAAATCAGACATAGTTTGAGTCAGCATTTCATCATTTTTTGCCTAGGGCTTTGACATGGATCATACAATCTAATTTCCTCTTCTTCGATCATGATGGCAAAGATAAACCATTGATTCTCAGTTACATTTGCTGGGACAAGAATTACATTTTTATTTATTTAGCTCATTCCTGTTTTCCTTCAATACTGTGCTAATTGAATATCCATTTGCAGCTTGAAGAGCAGATTCAGATGTTAACGAGGATACATTGTCAAAGTTTTCACAAAGCTTTGAAACAAATGCATTAATAATAGACAAGTGAAGGCGACCACATTTAAAAATGGCATCCCTCTTCATGTAGATTTCTTCTTCTGCTATGGGTAATTGAAGCTCCAGGGATTTTAGATCAATTAGGGATATATTTTCATCACCACACACTAAGATATGGTCAAGGGGATCAAGCGCATATGACATTGAGGGAGTAAAGCTTTCATACCCATCATAAGAATCTGGATCATCAACTTCAACGTTATCAGAAGTCATTTGAGCACAAAGTAAAAGGCTTTCCATGGCTGTTCTCTTCTTAGCTGCAAGGGTGGCTGGGTCAGACCTTGGCTTTTTTTTCTGTGGTCTCTTAAATGAAGCTAGTTGTGACATTTGAGTTTTTAGTTTTTCATTAGGTGCAAATTGAACAGCAACAGTCATTTCAGGAACACAGTCCACATCAACGGAACCAAAATCCAAAGAACCAAAACTCTGCACCAAATCAGACAAAAGTGCATCAGCATGGACCAAGGTATGCTCTGCCACACAAGTATTTCTCTGCTCAGCAGCAGAGATAAACTTCTGAAGTATGGAGGAATTTTCCTTCATTCTGGAGACCATTGACTGCCATTTCTTGTTATTATTTTCAGATGTTGTATTGTCATTTACTTCAAAATCAGAGTTTGGTTCATTTTCAATAAACTCAATGTCTTTCATTTTTTCCAGATAGTAGAAATCCGACGGGGCAGCATCATTGGCTTGACCTCTTGTGAGGAATGACTGCAGTTTATGTATATGTTTGCAGATGGGATGGTGGTCCGGGCAGCTACAAGAGAACAAGTGGGCACACAGTCCATGACATTCAGGTTTTGAACACTTGGAGAAGCATAAGTCTGAGGTACAATTTTCTTTGTGGCGCACTACAATGTATGAGAGACTCTTTCCAGAGGCAGACTTCACCTCCCAGGTATTTTCAAGAGCATGCTCTAATATGGCATCATCTTCCATTGCCAAGCCTCTTGCATGTCTTTCCCACATTGGCTGAGGAAGGGAAGAAAACCCGACTGTCGCTTCCCTTTGACGAGTGCAATGATCATCCCACTCTACATCCAACAATATTTGTATTAGGTCATCAAGCCTTTTATTGACCTTCCTTTTGAGATAGAACTTCTTCAACCTATTGTGGAAGGATTCCAAGTGTCCAGTGGTATTCACTTCTGCGTGGGGGAAGTTTCTGAAACATAAAGCCCATTTCTCTGACCTGTTTAAATAGTGTTTCTGAAAATATTTCACAAACTCTGCAGCATCTTGATTGCTTTCATACTTTTTTACAAAACCAGAACATAGTTGGTTGAAAGTAGATTCTTGCTTGACATTCATAATGAGTTTCACTTCATTTAACATTGAATCAAAAAGATCTTTGGAGGCCTTAGATCTAACACCCTCTTTTAAGTTCTTAAAGACATGCCAAATGCACAGTATATGCTTCAGGTTCTCTGAAAAGCCCTCATTCATGCCATTGATTAGAGCTGGATCGTCATCTGTAATGACACATTCAACACTGCATTCATCACCAATCCGCAATTTAAGACATTCGAAAAAATACTTCAGAGTGGCACCATCTGACTTGCTGGTTATCAAATGAGCAATTGGCCATCCCCTGCGGTTCTCATCAACAATCATTGCTGTCAGCAGTTGGTACTTATACTGGTTTGTTCCATGTGTCTCATCCAAAATAACAATTTTGCTACAATGCTTCTGAAAAAGTTCCAACTGCCTTTGAGTTTGAAGTCCAAGCATGAATAGTTCTTTGGAGTTTGGTAACTGATTGATTTCTTCAGGTCCATGTTCAACACCAGTCCCATAGGGTTTGTACAGCAGAATGCAATCATCATTTTCAATCAACTGTTTCACCATTAAGAAAACTGCTTTAGCATCATCCTTATGTAAACGTCGAGCCATACGCCGCCTTCTGCCACGCTCCAGAATTCGCTTCTTTGTCAGGATATTGGCTCTCGGATTAATAGTATTCAAATCATTCTGAGGCAAAAATTGTGATTTGGTGAGTTCGTACACAACACAAGGAGGGATGTTCTCGGACAGTTTCTTATCTATAAATCTAGACATTGTGTCTGACAGTGGATGGTGAAGGAAGTCCTCACTTTTGCAGAGATGGCTGTGAGTAGGATGATACTCCACATTAACAGCTTTAGTTTCAGGATCTATTCGAGCAACCATTTTGGCGATACAATGGTGGCCAACTTTCACTCTGCCTTTTAAGTTACACCTGCTTGTCTTCCGCGATGAATGCAGTTTCTCACTGCCATCATGCTGGCAGTAGAAATGCTGGTCTCCACCAGCAGCTGTACCTCTTCGTTTGGTAAAGTATGAAAATGTATCAGTCTCTTCTTTCTCTTTCCAAGCATTAAAAGCATTAATGGAAGAGAAACTCTTGGACACCATAGGTTTAATGGCAACATCATTTTGATGACTTGAGCGTAAGTGATCAATCAATCCGATGTGATGTACACACTCTAAATCACAACCTTGAATCAAGCACGGCTTTTTCCTGGGTGGAGTCCTTTTCTCGGAAACACAACATTGTTTAAGATGAGAGCTCAGATTGTCTTTTCTGTTGAAGCACGCATTACATTTATCACAAACATATGCATTAGATTCTTTTTCCCTATTAAAAGAACAGATCTTTGAATGTCTGGTGCAATTACTTTTTACAGTAAATGTTGTTGGGCAGTGTTCACACTGATAGAGCTTCTTTTTTTTCACAGTTTTAGCAGCATCCTGCGTTTTGGGATCATCTTCCTTGTTGGCAGATTCGTTAGAAGTACCACTCTTCTTGGGTTTCTTAGAGGGTTGTTCAAAGTCGTCAGAAAGAGCACTATCGTTATCACTCAGCTCCATTGTTTTCTAACTTAAAATTATTTATCACAAAAGCCATCAATAAATATTATTACTGTTCTAACATCTGACAGAAAAGAAGAAGAGTTACACACCACCACTTTAAGTTAGATTATGAATACAAAATTCTATCACTTCCTTATCACAAAAAATATCAAAATTATTATTATTATTTTTAAGTTTAAAGCAAGCTCTTGTGAAAATAGAAAATTGTATGAAGAATATTACCTTGCAACAACACTTGAACAAAATTCAACTTAAACCTACATAATCTGACAGATGAGATAAGAAGTTAAATGAAACACCACCTAAAGCTGAAGCTGGATTATTTACATATGAAATTCTTCCACTTCCTTATTAAGTGACAAAATTATACAAGAGTAATATTATAGATCACAGGGTCATAAGAGTCTAAAGCAAACACTTGTGAAAGGAGGAACTTAAAAGTTAAACTGGAACAGGGCCAATAACTTGCAACAAAGTATTATAAGGCCACTATACACGATACCCCATGGAGCAAGTCTTAATCAAAATTATTTGACAGAAAATATAAGGAGTTAGATGAAACACTACCTAAAATTAGATTATGTACAAATGAAATTCTTCCACTTTCTTTAAAAGTGATGATAAAATAGAAAAGTAAGGATATACATCAAACAGCCACAACTTCAGATAAAATTAGGAACTATTCACTAGAATAAAGAAGAAAATATTGCTCACCAACAAGAGAATCCAAATTAGTACAAACTACATTATGCCATACCTACAACAAATGGAGAAAAATAAAATAATTTTAGTAGTTGTCTGGTAGCTCTGACTGGAGGAGGCCATCACTGAAACATTGCAGAAGGTGTAAAAATTAGTTGATGGAAATACTTAATAAATGTAGAACGAACATAAATTTCTTTGCAAGTTAGAACCTTACCTTAATTGATCGCTTTTCATTCCAAGACGGTACAGGGCCTTATCATCACACCAATTCCGATGAAAACTATCCATTCTGAAAATGAAACAACAGTTAGTTACTAACCTACAACAGTGAAGACACATCCTGAAACATGCTAAAAGAAACTCACTCCAAAGTAGATATCAGACGGTAGAAATTGAGTAGTGGAGAAGACAAGATTTTATAATCCAATGTAATAGGAGCTGATGTCATGTTGATCATCAAAGGGCGGACATTGAATGGTCGAAAATACATGATCAAGACAATCCAATGTAATAGGTGCTATTCACACCTGTTGTGATGAAAACTGGCGATTCTGAAAATGAGAATGAGGCTCATCAGTTAGTTGCATACAACTGTGAAGACAAGACCTTCAACACACAGCAAGAAGACACTCACCAAGCGGTTGTAAAACAGTGGAGATTGAAAAGTGGTGAAGACATAGATGAATTCACGAGAATTTCAATCCAACTTAATGGGAGCAGACATATCATGTTGATCTGAGTTGATTCATCTGAGGTTACAATTTCCAATGAAAATAATTGAAAAATTACATTTAAGTTAACATCGAAATATTAACCTATATTATGTAATACTCACCTACAAAAAAGAAAGAAGAAAATATGAACTTGGTACCTGCGAACTTGGTACCTTTACTTACTAAAAGTATGCAAACTCCATAGAAATATGTCGAAACGCTAACCGGCTCTCAGCCACTCAACTCTCCGCGCCAGCAACGCCACAACCCCTCAACAACCACAGCCACACAACACCCGAATCCCCCACCACCACCCGATCCTACACGGCTCCCGGGTGCTCCTCCGTCGTTTTGTGACTTTGGAACGGCTTTCAATAAGGAAATGGTCTCAAAACTAGTCCGCGGCGTCAACCGCAAGCCGGACAAAGTGCGACTCATGGAGGAGGCCGACCTGACCCTGGAAAAGGCACTGCAACTGTTGAACGCATGGGAACTGGCCCGGGAGGAAAGCGGACAGCTGGCCCAAGAGCCCAGCACTGCAAAAAAATCCATCTTAATTTTAAGAAACTAGTTTGTGAAGCAGTTTACAAAGATTTTTTGCTATTAAAAGTAAGAAACTTTCCCCTCTTAAAACTAATAACCAAATTTTTAAAACTCATAGAATTTTGTTTATTAAATTTCATAATCATATTAGACTAAAGTGGGAGGTAAAAACGGCTGTACTGACGTCCGAGGTACCATGCATGTGTGACGGAAGTCATTATTACAACGTGCATCATGCACCAGAACTGGATCAGCACTCAATAATAAGATGTTGTAGAAAGAGGACTACTCTCCCTGCTTTCGTCACTGGTGGGATGAACCACACAACGGAGGAGGATTGTGCGTGCACCTAACCTCAGGTCCGACCGTAGACGCCAGCGAGTGGCAACATGAAAATGCGTTTTTCTCTACATCAGTGTAATATTTTGTTAAATACTTTTAGCTAACCGATAGAAAAGATATTTACGAACGCAACATATAGTATCATTTGCAAAAAGAAGGTATTTTAGAAACATTAATTGGAAATACTAATTGGGAAATGGTCACGGCGCTTCAAGCGCCACCTAGCGGCAGGTCTGTGAAACGTGGCCTTGGACCCAGCGGCTGACTGTGGACCATACCATGTGAGAAGTAGCTTGTCAACAGTTCGCGGGAATTTATCAAACTAAACCTTCGATTTACGTTGAATGTGACCGCACTCGCTGAAGCGTTCAACCTTTACTTGAAACAGTTTCAGAAATCTAGTTGTGAAAAGTCATAAGTCATCTGGATTTTAAGAGACGAATTATTACTTTTGAAAGGCAACCTTAGTTGTGACAAACCCAGTTTATGAGTTTTCAAAATGGTTTTGAAATTTACCAACTATTTCTTACTTTTCATTTTAGTTTTGGTAAATGTAATAAATTATAGCACTTTTCACAAACTTTTCTGAGTTTTCATATCATTTCAAAATATTATTAAGTTTAAGACATTTTTATGTCTTAAATTTCAGAAAATTTTTTGCAGTGAGCGTCCACGCCGTCCGCGGCCTGCCCGCAAAGGGCCCCAACGTAAACAACAACAATGCCGCGACGGGTCAGGTAACGCCGCTGCGCGGGGCCCAGCCACCGCCGGCGACAGGCGGCAAGCCGGCCGGCAAGAAAGGGCCATGCCCGACTTGCGGACACAACCCGACGCGCCAGCAGTCGCAACAAACGCCGACTCAGCAAAGCCACACGCACACTCAGCCCGCACAGTCCCGGTCCCGCAAGCCCTGCCATAGGTGCGACGGAGATCACAGCCCGCAGACGTGCGTTTATGCAACTGCAACTTGTGACTATTGCCAAAAGGTGGGTCATCTTTTGCTAGCTGAGACATTCCATGCCGGTTCGGCCAGACCCTGAAGGTGACCATTGACGATTTTCGCGCAACTTCGGTACTTTTTTGTACTAGTGGAGAGAGGGCGATTGCCAAATTTTTAGGTCCCTCGGTCCATTTTTGAGGCCAGGGTGGCGAATTTTAGATTTCTCTGAACTTTCTTTGCCCTTTTTGTTGAAATTGCGTCTCTTTCTCCCTTTCTTGGCTCTCCACGGCACAATTTCAACACCAGCTCAACGACTTTGTGCTTAAAAGACGCGTATTGAGTAGAGGAAGAGATCCTAGTGGTCAAATTTCACTTTCGCCTCCATCTTCACGGTGATCCAAGCGATTTAATGAATAAAAAAACATGTAAAAAAGGGCAATTTTTGCCAACTTTGGGGAGGGATCTTTTGGTGAAGGGCAATGATTTTTTTAATTTTTCTGACGGATTCATGAAGGTCTCTGGGAGGTCTTTCGAGAAGTGGTGCCAGAAAGTATGGGTGTACCCCTAGTTTAGCCGCTACAGCTCTCGAAAGTTTTGAAAAATCTCAAATTTGCACCAAATGGTACAAAGAGTGGACTTCGGCTTCCAGGCCTACGGCAATGGCCATGCGGGCCCCACGCCATACTGGCCCAACTATCCTGACCTCTGCAATAATTTTGACTCGACCTCAAGCCCCAGGGTAGCCCACCCGCCCGGGGGGAGGGGGAGGGGAGGGAAAAACACGAGAATTTTCACAAAATGTTGCAGTTTTAGCTTTATCGTCCTAGCCCCGCACCAGTGGTGGTTGTGGACCTCAGACCGGATATGTTTGACAAAAATTGACTTCCCCCTTTCTCTCTCCTCCCCCCCCCCCCCGGCCTACCCGGCAGGCGGCCGTGGCACGCTGCATTGGGCCGCACAGTGTGTGACCCCACCAATGGATTGCTCCCCGATCGAGGAATCCATTGGTGGGGTCACACGTTCGTGTTGAGTCCTGTTAGGCAGCCCCTACAGCACGCGTGCCGAGGGGTGGCCTACCCGGTAGGCGGCCGTGGCACACTGTCTTGGGCCGCATAATGTGTGACCCCACCAATGGATTGCTCTCCCACCGTGAATCCATTGGTGGGGTCACACGTTCGGTTCGAGTCCTGTTTGGCAAATCAGGATCTCAAAACGCGTCTAGAATTTGGCCGCCTGCGCCGGTCCTCTGGCCTACTGTGGGCCGTCTCTATTGGAGGAGTTTTCCAAAATCATAACCCACAGTAAAAGGTGTTTGTGCGCAAAAAAAAACAACCAAAAAAAAAAAAAAAAACAAGCTTACAGAAAAAGTTGAACATTTTATTAAACTCTATATGTTGTCTATCTTTTGTTTAACAACTTTTTCCTTAGCTTGGCTAGGTTTTTTTATCTTGGACACTTCATCCTTGGAAATGGAGTAAATGAATGTAAACAAAAAAAGAACTTGAACACAAAACAACAGAACTTATTCTTGATTTTACATTCTAAAAGAAATAAACATTATTGCTAAACTATCAATAAGAAATTACCTGTGCTCATAGATGTGGAAGGCTGAGCTGCATTGTTATCATTTCCAATACCATCTGTAGCTCCAGATGTCGACGCCTGAGCAAGATTAGCATGGGTGTGTCCAGCATATATCCGATCTACAGAAACAAGGTAGGTTTACGCCAGACCGTGTCTTGTCGTAACAGGCTTCGCGATGCTGCGCCAGTTTCGACAATCCACGCCTGGCGTTACACCTACCTTGGCCTGCGGCGCTTCCTGCTTGCCTTCGGCAAGCTGTTTTAAGGATTCATTGAGGCAATGAGTAGTGCACTATGTGATGAATGGTCGAAGTATACAAGCTAGGGCGCGCCCTTCCGTCGAACCGAGTAGGCAGCTCCGCTTCGCTGCGCCGGCAATTCAGTTTGACAGGGGCCGATACCAGCTTGGCCTGCCGGCGGATTCTACTCGGGCCTTCTTCGGCCCTCGCACCAGACCTGGCTTGGCCCAATCGGAGGCCGTCTCTCAGGCCTTCGGTCCTTGCACCCCGTGGAGGTAAAGCGCAAACTTATTGATGCAACATCAGGACTGAGGCCCGCTCTTGTGTTCCCACTGTGCAAAATTTAATGTGCAAAAAAAGGGCCGCTGCACCAATTTTCACAATACATGAAGGCGGGCTCACAGACCCCCCTTTCGACCCCTCTTTTAAAAGGTCTTGCCGAGACCTATCGAAATCTGCAATAAAATTTTTTAGTCGGTCGATCCCCTTTTTTCAAGATCCTGATTCGGCCAACTGATGAAGTCGGGCTCCTAGACCCCCCTTCCGACCCCTCCTTTAAAAGGTCTTGCCGAGACCTATCAAAGTCTGCAATAAAAAATTTTATTCGGTCGACCCCCTTTTTTCAAGATCGAGGGTCGAAGTTGATTATGTTAGTAAATTTGGGCCGAGGTAGCCAATTCGCAGTTAAAACTTTGGTCAGGGGTCGAAATTGATTTCATTTTCGTCATCAGCACCTTTTAGAACATACGAACCCATGTAAAAATGTCTCTAAAATTTAAAGTCACTAAAAAGTTGCACTTTTTCTGCCGTTTTTTTAGTGTTTTTTCGTTTGTACGTCTGAACTATTTGAGATAGGGAGCCGGATTTTGGCGTGTGGCGAGCCAAGGACATACCTAATAACCCTGCAAAATCTCAGCCAGATCGGCCGAGCCGTTCAGGAGGAGTAGTGCGGACACACAGACAGACGGACAGACAGACAGACAGGAAAAGTTTTTCAAACCCAGTGAAGTAACTGGCTTCGCTAATCGCTCAGCCAATAAAATTTAAAACAAAACAGAAACTCAATCTGACTAATCAATTAAAGAAAGAAAAGGGGGGAAAAAAGGAAAGGCAATGCCTGATAAGAAATAACCTGAGTTGGCAGATGTAGACGGAGGAACTGGAATGATGCCTTCATTTCCGTTACCATCTCCAGCTACTGATGTGCAGGCCTGAGTCCAAACCAAAGCAGTTGGTGCACTATTTACAACTGGAACAAACAAATAAACAAAAAAGGTGATCTAGTTGTGAGAGAATTGACAACATAAATCACTAGACCATTCAGACCTTCAGTGGAGCCAAGAATCTTCTGACGGCACTTCTTGCACAAATATTTACCAACATACAGCTCCAAAGAAGTGCCGACAAATTGAGCCCCAACCTTGTATACACCGGCCCACACTGCTTTTTTGTGATGGCCAACACAAACGTTTCCTAAACGTAGTTTTTTGTTAGCTAAAACAAAAGACATAACCTAGCATTAACATCAACAATCTTGGTCAACGCAAACTGTCAGTGTGTTAACCACCCACCTGGTTCCATCTTTCATTTTAAAAAACGAAACGTGAGGAAGTAGGGAAAATAATCTCTGTCGAATAAAGCCCAGCAAAATGATTTCAAAAAGTTCAGGCAGGAGAAGAGAAAATAGCACAGAGGGAATGCCATTCACGTTTAATAACAACGATCCCCAAGCTGCGAGACCAGCAGAGTTGCAACATAAGTGAGCGAAAATTCCCCCGATTATACAAGCGTCAACAGGGTTGCCAACCCAAGAGAACTTTAAAGGCTATTCTTGTCAGCACAGCCGAGAACATGTCTTGTAAGCTGGCTGAGGTAGGCATGCCAAAATTCTAGACGCGTTTTGAGATCCTGATTTGCCAAACAGGACTCGAACTGAACGTGTGACCCCACCAATGGATTCACGGTGGGAGAGCAATCCATTGGTGGGGTCACACATTGTGCGGCCCAAGACAGTGTGCCACGGCCGCCTACCGGGTAGGCCACCCCTCGGCACGCGTGCTGTAGGGGCTGCCTAACAGGACTCAACACGAACGTGTGACCCCACCAATGGATTCCTCGATCGGGGAGCAATCCATTGGTGGGGTCACACACTGTGCGGCCCAATGCAGCGTGCCACGGCCGCCTGCCGGGTAGGCCGGGGGGGGGGGGAGGAGAGAGAAAGGGGGAAGTCAATTTTTGTCAAACATATCCGGTCTTAGGTCCACAACCACCACTGGTGTGGGGCTAGGACGATAAAGCTAAAACTGCAACATTTTGTGAAAATTCTCGTGTTTTTCCCTCCCCTCCCCCTTCCCCCCGGGCGGGTGGGCGACCCTAGGGCTTGAGGTCGAGTCAAAATTATTGCAGAGGTCAGGATAGTTGGGCCAGTATGGCGTGGGGCCCGCATGGCCATTGCCGTAGGCCTGGAAGCCGAAGTCCACTCTTTGTACCATTTGGTGCAAATTTGAGATTTTTCAAAACTTTGGAGAGCTGTAGCGGCTTAACTAGGGGTACACCCATACTTTCTGGCACCACTTCTCGAAAGACCTCCCAGAGACCTTCATGAATCCGTCAGAAAAATTAAAAAAATCATTGCCCTTCACCAAAAGATCCCTCCCCAAAGTTGGCAAAAATTGCCCTTTTTTACATGTTTTTTTATTCATTAAATCGCTTGGATCACCGTGAAGATGGAGGCGAAAGTGAAATTTGACCACTAGGATCTCTTCCTCTACTCAATACGCGTCTTTTAAGCACAAAGTCGTTGAGCTGGTGTTGAAATTGTGCCGTGGAGAGCCAAGAAAGGGAGAAAGAGACGCAATTTCAACAAAAAGGGCAAAGAAAGTTCAGAGAAATCTAAAAATCGCCACCCTGGCCTCAAAAATGGACCGAGGGACCTAAAAATTTGGCAATCGCCCTCTCTCCACTAGCGAATCTGTGGCGACTATAAGTCTACTGTAAACCAATTCCTAAGGGCCGATAGCTACCCACTTCCCACGCTCCAGGAGGCTTTCGCCAGCTTGGCGGGGGGAAAAAAGTTCACAAAATTGGACCTAAAAATGGCATACAATCAAGTGAAGTGCGATGACCAAACAGCCAGCTTGCTCACTCTAAACACCCACAAGGGGCTGTACCGAATGAATAGGCTGCCGTATGGTGTATCCAGGGCCCCGCCCCTATTCCAAAGGATCATCGACGGGTTGCTCAAAGGACTGGAAGGTGTGGTGGTCTTGTTGGATGACATTCTGATAAGTGGAGCAGATCTGACCCAGCTGAGGACACGCGAAAAGCTGGTGCTTACGCGCCTCAGCAAGGGCGGACTGCGGCTAAAATTGGCAAAGTGCCAATTTGGTGTTTCCCAGGTTCAATACTTAGGCCATGTAATCTCTGAGCAAGGGCTCGCTAGTAGTATAGATCCCCCCTGGTCACCCCCGCCATCTTGTACCCCCCCAGGTAACATGTCCCCATGTCACCCAAGGAGGCCTAACCCAACCTAAGTCCGAATAATTCTTCTCGGATTTTTTTTTTTTTTTTTTGTTTTTGAGCGAAGTGAAGATGAGGGGTGTAACCTAACCTAAGCCAAGGGGTGGGTCTCACCTACTCTTCGCAGGGCAGGTCACGTCTGAGCGGGAGTCTTCCGCAGCCCGGGGCCCGCAGCGGAGAGGCTCCCACTGTCGCGACGGGCTGAGCGGGAGTCTTCCGCGTCATTCAAAGTGACTAGACCGTCGTCAGCACGTCGCCAAACCGCCGCCACACGCTGTGCCCCGGGGCCGCGGGACTATTGCAAGAGCGGGACTATTCCGTGATACATGATTACATGTTTTTTTTTTTTTTTTTTTTTTTTTTTTTTTTTTTGCTGTTTTCAGATGACATGGAATTTACGGAAGCAACCGAGAAGGGAGTACTTCCCGGTTGAGGTAAATCTCAAGGAGTTAAGCGCAGAGCAGATTCTGGAGGTTTACCAATTTGATTTGGAATGCTGCGGGAAGTATTTTGGGCGGCATTTAAAATGCATGGAGTTGCCACCCAACCCGCTGCCCAGAAGACGCGGCCTCTGTCCTTTGAGTGCGGCCTACCTTCAAAAGCTGAAGGAGGATGTGGAGACCGATTATATTAACATTTCGAAGTTCACAGAAGGTTATGTGGACGAGGTGAAAGGATGTGGTTTACGGGTCACAGAAACCACAAAGTACGGTTTCAATACATTTATGCAACGCTATTGTTGTTGTCGTTGTTGCTTACGTTTCTTTTTTAATATCTGCTTGTCGTCTTTCTCCAGGGTTGTTACAAGATTCTGTGTTTCATTTTCCCTGACATTTCCCTGACTTTTTCATGACCAATTTGGAGATTTTCCCTGACCTTTTGACAAACACAAATTCAATTTTAAATTTGTTAAACTGCAAATGTGTTAAACTACAAAACGATATTTATAATTTGCGCACGGCAAGTATTTTGGCAATAATGAAAATAAGCCAGCGTGGTAGGACCAGTGCTCTATAGGTCATGGTACCAAACCAAAGTCGGACATTTTACAATTTTAATTCAATTTTCCATGACCTTTGTGCTGGATTCCCTGACTTTTCCCTGATTTCCCTGACCTCATTTTGATTTCCTGACTTTTCCATGATTTCCATGATTTCCCTGACTTGTAACAACCCTGAATTCTCCCAACTTTAGCCTGAAAATGCTGCGTGTCGGCTTCCTCATGAACGTGGGATGTTTTAAGGACACGCCAATAGCCCACTGGTTCCGTCGGTCACCCATGAAGCCAGAGGGGACATACCTTGGGGGGCCGATAAGCCTAATGAACTGGAGTAAGGAGGAAAAAGTGAAAGTATACGGAGGCGAGGCGAAGGACAACGCAATCTTCTTGTGTACCAATTCTCCTCTGCGTCCTGGAGAATTTTTGGAGTGGACCTACGGTATACCCGGGGACACGTGCCCTGACTTGGGGTCATGGCCCTTGTCGGTAAGAAACGACATTTGAAAAAGGGAAAAAAGGGGAGGGGGTGGTGCTTCATTTAATATAATGTAACCTGTCCCATCCCAGTGCTGCAGAAATCTAGTCCCAGGGCTAGACACACCAGCTGAGTTGCCTGATCCCAGAGACGAGTGGGAGGTCAGCTCTGTTTCAAGCGACGACGAGGAACCGGTAGCACCCAAGAGATCGCGCAAGATGGGGACGGGGGTAAATGCACTGTGTCTGGTGTGCGGTGAGGAGGGTGGCCCCAATATGAGAGCGCACCTCCAAACCGCTCACAGTGCCTACCTTGCACCCAACCCAGTCCGAGAGGCGGCGTTGATCACCAACACTGTTAGAAAAATACGTACTCTGACCAACATTTAACGAAAAAGTCTCTACGAATCACGTCTGTGATTCGTCATTTAGCAACATTTACGGAGAGTCAGACGTACTTTCGGGTCCCAACGGGTCTCCGGTGGGTCTCGCTGGGTCTATCGGAGTCCCGGCGGGTCCCGCCAGGTCGCGAGGGGTCTCTGAGTCGGTCCCAACCGCGTCCCTGAAGGTTCCACTCGGTCCCGACGGGTCTCCGGTGGGTCTCGCTGGGTCTCTCGAAGTCCCGGCGGGTCCCGCCAGGTCGCGAGGGGTCTCTGAGTCGGTCCCAACCGCGTCCCTGAAGGTTCCACTCGGTCCCGACGGGTCTCCGGTGGGTCTCACTGGGTCTCTCGGAGTCCCGGCGGGTCCCGCCAGGTCGCGAGCGGTCTCTGAGTCGGTCCCAACCGCGTCCCTAAAGGTTCCACTCGGTCCCGACGGGTCTCCGGTGGGTCTCGCTGGGTCTCTCGGAGTCCCGGCGGGTCCCGCCAGGTCGCGAGGGGTCTCTGAGTCGGTCTCAACCGCGTCCCGGAAGGTTCCACTCGGTCCCTAAAGGTTCCACTCGGTCCCGTCGGGTCTCTGGTAGGTCTCGCTGGGTCCCTTTGTCCCCTTGTGGGTCCTTTTGGATTCCTGTCGGGTCCCTTTCGGTCCCAATCAGGTCCCTGTTGGTTCCTTTGGGACCCTTTGGGTCCCCATCGGGTCCCGTTGGGTCCCTTTGAGTCCCCATCGGGTCCCTTTGGGTCCCCATCGGGTCCCTTTGGGTCCCTCTCGGGTCCCTTTGGGTCCCTCTCGGGTCCCTTTGGGTCCCCATCGGGTCCCTTTTGGGTCCCCATCGGGTCCCGTTGGGTCCCTTTCGAACCCTATCGGGACCCGTAGGGTCCCTTTGGGTCCCCATCGGGTCCCTTTGGGTCCCTCTCGGGTCCCTTTGGGTCCCCATCGGGTCCCTTTTGGGTCCCCATCGGGTCCCGTTGGGTCCCTTTGGGTCACCATCGGGTCCCGTCGAGTCCCTTTGGAACCCTATCGGG
Source organism: Stenchaetothrips biformis (assembly GCA_030522485.1). Classification (NCBI taxonomy): domain Eukaryota; kingdom Metazoa; phylum Arthropoda; class Insecta; order Thysanoptera; family Thripidae; genus Stenchaetothrips; species Stenchaetothrips biformis. The sequence goes on along the minus strand of CM060098.1, from coordinate 16,765,827 downwards.
ACCCGTGGGGTCCCTTTGGGTCCCTCTCGGGTCCCTTTGGGTCCCTCTCGGGTCCCTTTGGGTCCTCATCGGGTCCCTTTGGGTCCCCATCGGGTCCCTTTGGGTCCCCATCGGGTCCCTTTTTGGGTCCCCATCGGGTCCCGTTGGGTCCCTATCGGGTCCCTTTGGGTCCCTCTCGGGTCCCTTTGGGTCCCCATCGGGTCCCTATGGGTCCCCATCGGGTCCCTTTGGGTCCCCATCGGGTCCCTTTGGGTCCCCATCGGGTCCCTTTGGGTCCCCATCGGGTCCCTTTGGGTCCCCGTCGGGTCCCTTTGGGTCCCCATCGGGTCCCTTTGGGTCCCCGTCGGGTCCCTTTGGGTCCCCATCGGGTCCCTTTAGGTCCCTCTCGGGTCCCTTTGGGTCCCCATCGTGTCCCTTTGGGTCCCCATCGGGTCCCTATGGGTCCCAATCGGGTCCCTTTGCGTCCCCATCGGGTCCCTATGGGTCCCCATCGGGTCCCTTTGGGTCCCTATCGGGTCCCTTTTGGGCCCCCATCGGGTCCCTTTTGGTCCCCGTCGGGTCCCTTTGGGTCCCCATAGGGTCCTTTTAGGTCCCTCTCGGGTCCCTTTGGGTCCCCATCGGGTCCCTTTGGGTCCCCATCGGGTCCCTATGGGTCCCCATCGGGTCCCTTTGGGTCCCCATCGGGTCCCTTTGGGTCCCCATCGGGTCACTTTGGGTCCCCATCGGGTCCACTGGGTCCCCATCGGGTCCCTTTGGGTCCTCATCGGGTCCATTTGGGTCCCCATCGGGTCCCTTTGGGTTCCCATCTGAGGACCCAAAGGGACCCGATGGGGACCTAAAGGGACCCGATGGGGACCCAAAGGGACCCGATGGGGACCCAAAGGGACCCGATGGGGACCCAAAGGGACCCGATAGGGACCCAAAGGGACCCCACGGGTCCCGATAGGGTTCCAAAGGGACCCAACGGGACCTGATGGGGACCCAAAAGGGGCCCGATGGGGACCCAAAGGGACCCGAGAGGGACCCAAAGGGACCCGATGGGGACCCAAAGGGACCCGATGGGGACCCAAAGGGACCCGATGGGGACCCAAAGGGACCCGATAGGGACCCAAAGGGACCCGATAGGGACCCAAAGCGACCCCACGGGTCCCGATAGGGTTCCAAAGGGACCCAACGGGACCCGATGGGGACCCAAATGGACCCAACAGGACCCGATGGGGACCCAAAAGGGACCCGATGGGTACCCAAAGGGACCCAACGGGACCCGATGGGGACCCAAAGGGACCCAACGGGACCCGATGGGGACCCAAAAGGGACCCGATGGGGACCCAAAGGGACCCGAGAGGGACCCAAAGGGACCCGATGGGGACCTAAAGGGACCCGATGGGGACCCAAAGGGACCCGATGGGGACCCAAAGGGACCCGATGGGGACCCATAGGGACCCGATACGGACACAAAGGGACCCGAGAGGGACCCAAAGGGACCCGAGAGGGACCCAAAGGGACCCGAGAGGGACCCAAAGGGACCCGATGGGGACCCAAAAGGGACCCGATGGGGACCCAAAGGGACCCGATGGGGACCCAAAGGGACCAACAGGGACCCGATTGGGACCGAAAGGGACCCGACAGGTACCCAAAAGGACCCACAAGGGGACAAAGGGACCCAGCGAGACCTACCAGAGACCCGACGGGACCGAGTGGAACCTTTAGGGACCGAGTGGAACCTTCCGGGACGCAATTGGGACCGACTCAGAGACCGCTCGCGACCTGGCGGGACCCGCCGTGACTCCGAGAGACCCAGCGAGACCCACCGGAGACCCGTCGGGACCGAGTGGAACCTTCAGGGACGCGGTTGGGACCGACTCAGAGTCCCCTCGCGACCTGGCGGGACCCGCCGGGACTCCGAGAGACCCAGCGAGATCCACCGGAGACCCGTCGGGACCGAGTGGAACCTTCAGGGACGCGGTTCGGACCGACTCAGAGACCCCTCGCGACCTGGCGGGACCCGCCGGGACTCCGAGAGACCCAGCGAGACCCACCGGAGACCCGTCGGGACCGAGTGGAACCTTCAGGGACGCGGTTGGGACCGACTCAGAGACCGCTCGCGACCTGGCGGGACCCGCCGGGACTGAAGGGGGACCCAACATGGACCGAAAGAAATCGATTCGCTCAATCGATATCTCGAGCGGGTGGAGGTGAAAATACCTGGGCGGTGAGTGAAACAACTATCGGCACGGCTGATAGCCCCGCAGTTGGCCCGGAGAAGTGAACGCGAGCACACGTGTGGTGCTGCGTCGTCCCGCCACTATGGCAGTCCCCTCGCCTTGTGCGACACGAGGGCTCGCTCCAGGCATCTGCGCGTTTCGTCTCGTTAGCTGCAGCCCACCGACCGGCCCGTTTTTGGCTGCTCTGCGCCCCGGAGCAGACACCCGCGCAGCGTAAGGTTTCACGTCGTCAGGCCCCCGTCAGTCCAGTCAGGGCTGGCCGAGGTCGAGTCGTGCCGGTAGTCGCGTCCGACTGGTCTCGGTGGGTCCCTCCGATGGTTCTCTAGAGGTCACTTGCCGGTCTCTTTTGCGTCCCGGGTGGGTCTCCGCTCGGTCGCGGGAGGTCACGCCGGGTCCCCACCGGGTCCCCACCGGGTTTCCATCGGGTCTCAGCTCGGTCCCGCGAGGTCACGCCGGGTCCCCGACGGGTCCCCACCCGGTCCCCACCGGGTCTCTGCTCGGTTCCGCGAGGTCCCTTTGCGTCCACATTGGGTCCCTGTGGGTTCCTCTGGGTCCCCATTAGATCCCCGTGGGTCCCTATTGGGTCCCTTTGGGTCCCTTTGGGTCCCCATCGGGTCCCTTTGGGTTCCCAATGGGTCCCTATTGGGTTCCGTTGGGTCCCTATTGGGTCCCTATTGGGTCCCTATTGGGTCCCTTTGGGTTTCTATTGGGTCCCTATCTGGGGACCCAAAGGGACCCGATGGGGACTTAAAGGGACCGGACATCCAAAGGGACCCTACCGGGTCCCCACCGGTGTGGGTCCCCACCGGGTCTCCTTCGGGTTTCCACCGGGTCTCCGCTCGGTTCTGCGTGGTGCGTAGTCGCGTCCGTCCGAGCTCGGTCCCGGATCAGTGCCACCTGTGTGTGTGGTGCTGGACTGGGGCGCTGTCCCACTGTGCCCACTGTGCGGCCCTTTAAGAAGGACCCAGCCGGGCTGCGTCGTGATTACCGCCGCCCACCTGGCGCCTGGGCAGTGGACCTACTACGGATATGATCGTCGCGGTGGGTAAGTGCATTGTGTTTTACACTATTGTAAATTTAAAGGTCATTTTTGATTGCTATAATGATACTTTAATTTAGAGTAATTTTTGTCAATAATTTTTTTGTCTTTTTTTTTCAGGCGAGGAGGATGCTGTTTGAGAGAATTTTTGAAGTTTGGACAACTGAGATCACGGCGCATGTATTCCTCGATAAAGACGAACAAAAAATGTCAACACATGTCAATGGTTTCGATGGGAAATGAAAGAGATACTTAATTTTGGACGGGAACCCAAAGGGACCAAAAGGGACCCAATAGGGACCCAATAGGGACCCAAAGGGACACAAGAGGGACCCAATGGGGACCCAAAAAGACCCAATGGGACCCGAAGGGACCCAACAGGGACCCAAAGGGACCCGAAAGGGACCCGATGGGGACCCAAAGAGACCCAAAGGGACCCAACAGGGACCCAAAGGGACCCGAAAGGGACCCGATGGGGACCCAAAGAGACCCAAAGGGACCCAACAGGGACCCAACAGGGACCCAACGGGACCCAACAGGGACCCAACGGGAACCCAAAGGGACCCGATGGGGACCTAAAGGGACCCAAAGGGACCCAATAGGGACCCAATAGGGACCCAAAGGGACACAAGAGGGACCCGATGGGGACCCAAAGGAACCCAAGGGAACCCACCAGGGACCCAATAGGGACCCAATAGGGACCCAACAGGGACCCTAAGGGACCCGAGAGGGACCCGATGGGGACCCAAAGAGACCCAAAGGGACCCAATGGGACCCGAAGAGACCCAACAGGGACCCAAAGGGACCCGATGGGGACCCAAAGAGACCCAAAGGGACCCAACAGGGACCCAACAGGGACCCAACGGGACCCAACAGGGACCCTACGGGAACCCAAAGGGACCCGATGTGGACCTAAAGGGACCCAAAGGGACCCAATAGGGACCCGATGGGGACCCAAAGAGACCCAAAGGAACCCACCAGGGACCCAATAGGGACCCAATAGGGACCCAACGGGACCCCAAAGGGACCCGATTGGGACCCAAAGGGACCCAAAGGAACCCGATGGAGACCCAAAGGGACCCAAAGGGACCCAAAGGGACCCAATAGAGACCCAAAGGGACACAAGAGGGACCCGATGGGGACCCAAAAAGACCCAGTGGGACCCAACAGGGACCCAACAGGGACCCAAAGGGACCCGAGAGGGACCCGATGGGGACCCAAAGGGACCCGAGAGGGACCCGATGGGGACCCAAAGAGACCCAAAGGGACCAAACAGGGACCCAACGGGACCCAACAGGGACCCGATGGGGACCTAAAGGGACCCAAAGGGACCCAATAGGAACCCAATAGGGACCCGATGGGGACCCAAAGAGACCTAAAGGAACCCACCAGGGACCCAATAGGGACCCAATAGGGACCCAACGGGACCCCAAAGGGACCCGATTGGGACCCAAAGGGACCCAAAGGAACCCGATGGAGACCCAAAGGGACCCAAAGGGACCCAAAGGGACCCAATAGAGACCCAAAGGGACACAAGAGGGACCCGATGGGGACCCAAAAAGACCCAGTGGGACCCAACAGGGACCCAACAGGGACCCAAAGGGACCCGAGAGGGACCCGATGGGGACCCAAAGGGACCCGAGAGGGACCCGATGGGGACCCAAAGGGACCCGAGAGGGACCCGATGGGGACCCAAAGAGACCCAAAGGGACCCAACAGGGACCCAACGGGACCCAACAGGGACCCGATGGGGACCTAAAGGGACCCAAAGGGACCCAATAGGGACCCAATAGGGACCCAATAGGGACCCAAACGGACCCAAAGGGACCCAATAGGGACCCAAAAGGGACCCAAAGGGACACAAGAGGGACCCGATGGGGACCCAAAAAGACCCAATGGGACCCAACAGGGACCCAACAGGGACCCAAAGGGACCCGAGAGGGACCCGATGGGGACCCAAAGAGACCCAAATGGACCCAACAGGGACCCAACAGGGACCCAACAGGGACCCAACAGGGACCCAACGGGACCTAACAGGGACCCAACGGGAACCCAAAGGGAACCGATGGGTACCTAAAGGGACCCAAAGGGACCCAATAGGGACCCAAACGGACCCAAAGAGACCCAAAGGACCCAACAGGGACCCAACAGGGACCCAACAGGGACCCAACGGGACCCAACGGGACCCAACAGGGACCCTACGGGAACCCAAAGGGCCCCGATGTGGACCTAAAGGGACCCAAAGGGACCCAATAGGGACCCAAAGGGACACAAGAGGGACCCGATGGGGACCCAAAGAGACCCAAAGGAACCCACCAGGGACCCAATAGGGACCCAATAGGGACCCAACGGGACCCCAAAGGGACCCGATTGGGACCCAAAGGGACCCAAAGGAACCCGATGGAGACCCAAAGGGACCCAAAGGGACCCAAAGGGTCCCAAAAGAGACCCAAAGGGACACAAGAGGGACCCGATGGGGACCCAAAAAGACCCAGTCGGACCCAACAGGGACCCAACAGGGACCCAAAGGGACCCGAGAGGGACCCGATGGGGACCCAAAGGGACCCGAGAGGGACCCGATGGGGACCCAAAGAGACCCAAAGGGACCCAACAGGGACCCAACGGGACCCAACAGGGACCCGATGGGGACCTAAAGGGACCCAAAGGGACCCAATAGGGACCCAATAGGGACCCAAACGGACCCAAAGGGACCCAATAGGGACCCAAAAGGGACCCAAAGGGACACAAGAGGGACCCAACAGGGACCCAAAGGGACCCGAGAGGGACCCGATGGGGACCCAAAGAGACCCAAATGGACCCAACAGGGACCCAACAGGAACCCAAAGGGACCTGATGGGGACCCAAAGGGACCCAAAGGGACCCAATAGGGACCCAGAGAAACCCACAGGGACTCAATGTGGACGCAAAGGGACCTCGTGGAACCGAGCAGAGACCCGGTGGGGACCGGGTAGGGACCCGTCGGGACCTCGCGGGACCGAGCTGAGACCCGATGGAAACCCGGTGGGGACCCGGTGGGGACCCGGCGTGACCTCCTGCGACCGAGCGGAGACCCACCCGGGACGCAGGAGAGACCGGCAAGTGACCTCTAGAGAACCATCGGAGGGACCCACCGAGACCGGTCTGGGACCTCCTGGCGACCGTAAATGAGATTCGTTGAATCGTATAACATTTAATCGGAATTTTATTCGTGAAATTACGGATTTTTTTCTAACAGTGAATGTGGAGAAGGAGTTGAGGGCTCGGTGTTATACAGCCTTGCGGATCCTCTCTGAAACGTAAGACATAGAAATAACATTAGTCGTATATCTGCGCACCTTCGATCAATGATAACAATGTTTCCTTTCAATTTTCCCCAGCGACATCAGTGATCTACGTAGCGGTGAGCTTGCAAAGCAGGCGGCAGTGTGGGACAAGTTCAAGAGCACCGTTGCCGCCATGCTCAGGGCAAACGTCCTGCCGATCCTGGGGCGCCGGTTCGTGTCTGAAGTAACGCAGCTTATGAGTGTACCACAATCATCTGAAGCTGCAGAAAAGGTCGCGACCTATGAGAAGTGGAACAGTAAGCAAGATAAATGTTTTCAGCACTCTGCTGGTTTTCAGTGTTAGATTTAGGTGACTAATTATTTTTCTTCATTCCTTATTAGGCAGATATATTTGAATATGAAATATTATCGATACCAATCTTTAAAGACGACAACCACTGGTGCCTTGCTGTAATTGATATGATTGAAACCCAAATAAGATACTATGACAGCCTGAATGGCCAAAATATCCCAAAATATCCACTGTGGAAGTGTAAGTTTTTTTGTTTTTGTTTTTTTAATTAAGTGTTGGATCCATTTTTATCTCATTTTTTTAACATGGAAGGTTTCATGCCTAATGACTAATCTGAATTTACAAGTCCTGCTATCATACTTGGAGAAAAAATGGGCGCAAAGGAACAAGGAAGCATGGACGGACTGGGGGCCCACGAGTCGGGTGGGAAATCTGCTCTAGGGGGCCCGGATTTGCCTACCTTCCAGGGTCAAAAGAGAGCTTCGATGTATCTAAGTGCCGTAAATTCGATCTGTGACCAATGAGGTATTTTAGTGGTGAGAAGAAGAAAGGAATGTATGGTCTGCTAACCGTCCGGCGTCCGCTGCACTATATAATTGGCTGAGTATGGAACCGGGGCCATGAGTGCCCATATCCCATGCACGCCCATACCCCGTGCGCGAGGGAGGCTCTGGCGGAGGTCTCAAGAGTCTCTCTTGCGCACGGGGTATCGACGGTCCAGTTTGTCGCCAACGGTCACGGTACCCCATGGGAACAACCTCGTCGCATCCACGTCGCATCAACGTAAGATAGGTGGATTACGGGGATGGATTTTGTCCACCTTAAATCCACCTCCCCGGAACCTCGATTCTTGATCGATGGTTAAATCACCTTAAATTCAACGTTGATACTAGGTTGAGCATAAAGTGAGCTCAGTCCACGTAAAATCCACGCTGATAAAAGGTGGTGTGTGTGTGTCATGCTTAAAATACTAGGTATCAACCGCGACAGAACGTGGAACAGGCGACTTCTGGTGTCAACCTCTCATCGACAGAGAAACTATGTGGCAAACGGTGTCTCCGACTTGTAGATACAAGATCTTGGTAGATACTATGTGGATCTTCTGAGCCTACCCCTTAAAAAATTATCAACATTGGACGCTATACCAATAAGGACGTAAATAAAAAATTTGGAAGATCCTCATCACGCAAGTCGTGACTGGCGTCCCCTGAAGGAGCGCCTTCGCTGCCCAACCGAGGCTACGCAGAGAGGCTTGGTGTCGTCCACAGCCTAGGGCTCGTCGTGCAGAGCGCACCCGTGGCACAGTTGGTAGAGTTGCGGTGCAGTAATCCGGAGTCCCGTGTTCGACTCCAAGGTACGGCCTCGTATCTGACCAATTTCGCCGGGGAGTACCACATGTACAGTACTATGAGTAATTCAAAATGCAGGCTCGGCCACTATTTTTGCTCATTTGATGTCAAATTTTCCTTTCATGCAAAAACAACATTCCGATGATGGGAGGTTGAGTGCACGCGGTGCCGTATCCACGTTCCATCCACCTAGTTTGACGGGGACGTTTTGACTCGATGTCGAGTCGATTATCCACATCGATTCTACGTGAAAGTCCACGTCCTATCTATGTCGCATCCACGTGGTTGTTCCCATGGGGTAGTGCCTGCCCGTATAAGCGCGCAGCCGCACTTTCGCATGTTTTAATAAGCTGATTTATTTTTGAGGCCTTGCACAAGGTGCGTTACGTTCTTCAGACTTCAGTAAGTTACGAGAAAAAAAAAGTATCAGCACATTGTCAGAGAGATAAACAATGTGTTATCTCGGTTTAGCCTCGAGGACAAAGAAATCACCTATGTCACCGACAAAGCGGGAAACATGCTTGCCGCCATACGACAGATGGGGGCACCTCACCACCACTGTCTTGGTATGTACAGGATGTTAGTGCGCCATTACAGCCAGGTATTTTCCTTCCCTAATTCTCAGTAAATTTTTTTTTGTCCAGGTCATGGTGTACACAACCTTGTCAGCAAGGACGGCATAAAGGAACATGAAGCCGTCAGCGCCCTAGTCACGAAAGCACGAAAAGCGTGCAAGGCTGTCCGGTTTCGCGCCCCTCAAGTGGAACGGTTAAGGAAGGAGGAGCATCAGCAAGACTGGGTGAACAGCGTCCTGGAGGCCGACGACCCGATCCCTGATGAGTCCGACTCGGAAGAAAACAGCATAGATTTCCCTTCTGATTTTACTCCAACAAGTGTCAAGCTCCCTGTGCCAACAAGGTGGCACACAATGCTAATAATGCTGGAGAGCATGGAACAAAATAGGGTAAATCTTGCTCAAAACGACAATGAACTTATTTCAAATTAAGTGAACATGTCAAATAGTTTATCTTAAATATTGCTTTTTGCAGGGCGCAATTAATATTGTTCTCAATGAAATTGGGGGTGAAGATTTGATCTTTACTAATGCTCAACAAGGAACGCTTAGATCTTTGATTGAATTTTTGTCTACGATCAATCTCGCCTTGTTGCTCAGGTAATTTGACAAACATTTGATCATTGCCACCCGCCTCTCGCTTCCTGCTCGCTCCCAAACAAGTACGCATTGCATATGCCAACGTTTTTGAAGTAGTGCCTGTTCTCATCACAGGTCAGAGTTGGAGTGCGTTCAGTAAAGCAGTTTGCTTCGGCCAGCTTGTCTGACCGTGCCGGGATTCCCAGCAACTGCTGCAAGCTTCACTGACATCAGTCTAGCGAAACGTCGCAATGTCCGGACGTGGCAGGGGGGTTCCTCCTGCCTCGAAGGGACGCGGTGGGGAGAATCTCTCCCCGGTGCCCGGCACCAGTGGTGCTGGCCACGACGACCCGGATGGGGAAATTCCTCAATCCGGGTTTCCGGTGTCTGGACCTTATAGGTCAGACACCTCACTACAGAGCCTTGACGATGTCGCCAAGGCCTGTAAGCAGGACCCTCTCGCGGTCTCACGCTGCATTGCAGCATGTGAGCCCGGGACGGTGGTGGCCTCAATCATGGGGCTACCCTTTTTCAAGCGCCGAGCAATCATACTCGGCCTTGGTGCGGATGTTCGCAATGCGAACGACATCCGCTCAGTCCTCCCGACGGCCAAGCCGACCGGGACCCGTGGTGGACGGGGCGCGGGCCGCGGGTCATCCCGTGGCAGGCGCGGAGGCGGGCAACCGGCTCCAAGCAATGCTCGGACCGGACCCACCGAGCCGGTTGTTCCACCGGCTGGCTCGGGCCTGGTCTGCTAACCGTCCGGCGTCTGCTGTACTATATAATTGGCTGAGCTATTAGCGGAGCCAGTTACACTGGGGTTGGAAAGTTTTGTCTGCCTGTCAGTGTGTGTATGTGTGTGTTTCAGCACTACTCCTCCTGAACGGGTCAGCCGATCTGTCTGAGATTTTGCAGGGTTATGAGGTATGTCCTTGCCTCGCCACACGCAAAAATTTAGCTTTTTATCTCATTCCATTCAGTCGTACTAACGTAAAAACACTAAAAAAATGGCAGAAAAATTGACCTTTTCGGTGATTTTATATCATTCTAAACGAACGGCTCTGCCGATCTGACTGAGATTTTGCAGGGTAGTTAAGTATATCCGTGGTTCGCCACCCGCTGAAATTCAGCTCTCTATCTCAAATTATTCAGTCGTACCAACGAAAAATCACTTAAAAAAACGGCAGAAAAAGTGCAATTTTTTAGTGACTTTATATTGTAGAGACATTTTTACATGGTTTCGTATGTTTTTGAAGGTGCTGATGACGAAAATGAAATCAATTTCGGCCCCTGACCAAAGTTTTAGCTGCGAATTGGCTACCTCGGCCCGAATTTACTAACATAATCAACTTCGACCCTTCATCTTGCAAAAAGGGGGTCGACCGACTAAAAAAATTATTGCAGATTTCGATAGGTCTCGGAAAGACCTTTTAAAAGAGGGGTCGGAAGAGGGGTCTGTGAGCCCGCCTTCATGTATTGTGAAAATTGGTGCAACGGCCATGTTTTGCACATTAACTTTAGCACAGTGGGAACACAAGAGCGGGCCTCAGTCCTGATGTTACATCAATAAGTTTGCGCTTTACCTCCACGGGGTATGAGGTGCGAAGACCGAAGGCCCGAGACATGGCCTCCGATTGAGCCAAGCCAGGTCTGGTGCGAGGGCCGAAGAAGGCCCGAGAAGAATCCACCGGCAGGCCAAGCTGGTATCGGCCCCTGTCGAACTGAATTGCCGGCGCAGCGAAGCGGAGCTGCCTCCTCGGTTTGACGGAAGGGCGCGCCCTAGCTTGTATGCTTCGACCATTCATCACGTAGTGCACTACTCATTGCCTCAATGAATCCTTGAAACAGCTTGCCGAAGGCAAGCAGGAAGCGCCGCAGGCCAAGATAGGTGTAACGCCAGGCGTGGATTGTCGAAACTGGCGCAGCATCGCGAAGCCTGTTACGACAAGAGACGGTCTGGCGTAAATCCACCATGTAACGGTGTCTTTTCTTTGTTTGATTAAAGCTATTTACGCCATAATATTTATTTTTTATAACTTGTGTGACGTCCTAAAAGTCACCAAACCTCAAACCCACAGCGACTCAAGCGGGCCCCTTGACGGGCCCCACGGGTCCGTGTAATCTCCCTGCTTCCCATGTGAGAATCGGGTTGCGGGCCCAAAGGGCCCGTCAGGGGGGCCCGCAACCCATATCCCGGGGAGGGGCCCGGGTGGGTATCCAACAATCCCCACCCGGGCCAGTCCGTCCCTGCAAGGAAGCATTGCCATCATATTTATGGTCATTCAAACAGATGAAAGGTGGAAAGGTAACATATAAATTTGGTTTTTACGAAATCTTTAACGTGTCCAAATACATTGAGGGCCATAATACTCTATGCTTTATAGTGACTGTCCTATACTTCTTAACTTTGATTTTGTTTATTACTGTATTTCAGAAAATACCTAAGCAGCATAATAGCCATGACTGTGGAGTACTTATTTGCCTATTTGCCCAACGTGAAGGACAGGGTTGCACTCCGTCCACACCTGAGTTTAGGCATGAAGACACGGCTGATTGGAGGAAGCGAATGGTTTTATCAATTGTCAATGGCCAGCTCTTGTTTAAATGGTTATTGTCAGTTATTGTTTTAAAGTAATCTTTGAATTTTTTCATTAATTGTCTATAATTTGTCCGTCAATTAGTCAAAGAATGGCCTCTGTGATCAAAATGATTAATAGTTAACATAATTTTTCATTTTAAAGTCTATGTCTGTTAATTAGTGATTTATGCTAAGATCTGTGATTAATACAGTTAATAATTTTCCATTTAGTCTATATCTGTCAATATGTGATCTGTGCTTAGATATTTGATTCAATAAATAATGATTAATACTTAATTTTCCATTTGAAAGTCTATGTCTGTCAAGTGATCTGTGCTTAGATCTGTGATTAAATAAGTAATGATATATGTTAGAAATTTTTCATTGATAGTATTGTTTGTCTGCAGCCATTGCATACGCTTGTTGTCATTATAATTCCAAAAACTAAAAAAATGTTGAATTGTATTTTATTTATTTGCTAAGTGATTCCTTCATACTTAGATTCTTTAGTAAAAGAAACTGAAATTTCTACTTCTCTTTTCTTTTAATGTCCTTAATGTGCATTTTTGAAACCAAGTGTTACATGAGGTCTCTTTCTACAAGATGCAAGTTGATGCAGGAATATAAATACTCCATTTTGCCTAAATTGTTGGATGTTTCAAGACAAATTTGTTGTATCAATGATACGGAGAACCAAAATCGTGTCACAACACAGCACATACATTACAATGGGTCCTCCCCAGCACGCCGCACCGCCGTTCTCGCTCCAGGACGACTTCCAGGTTGACGATGACGAGCCCGCTGATGCGCCGCCGCCGTCGCGGCCTGCTGGGCCCGTTCCAGGGCCGCCGCCTCTCCCGGGGCCCCCGCCAGCGCAGCCCGCCCCTCGGGGTTCCCTGACGCCCACGCCGTTGTAGCCCCTGGCGCGTCCTCAGTTTCCACAGCCGGCGCCGCCTCTGTCGACGCCTCCTGTGCAGGCGCCGCCCGTGTCAGCGCCCTTGGTGCCGACTCCGCCAGCGCCAACGCCCCCCGGGGCCACGCCGCCACGGCCGAGGCCTCCGATGACACCACCGGCACCACCCCATGGTTCCTCCGGCTCCAACGGTGCCTCCGGGCTCCGCTCGGCAGCCGGCTCCCCAGCCAGATGCTACGCCGCCGACGAGTCGGCGGCCCCGACGGCAGAGAAGGCAACCGAGCCGTTTCAAAGACTTTGTCTTAGACTATTTAGTAACTTTCATTTTCTACTGTGTATTGTGTTAGTTTTAAGTTGTTCCTGTGTAAATTTAGCGTTCCTGGCCTTGCGTCCGTTAGTTTTCATAGTCTTCTAGTGCCTTATCCCTAGCTCTAGGGTTTCATTTTTTTCCATTTGTTTGTGTAAACTCACTAGTTTTAATCACAGGGGGGGAGGTGCTGTGTCCGCCTCACCGCCCACTAGCGATCCTTGCTAGCTCCCCGAGTGCGCCACTCCCGAGCTGTATTGCTCACATGCGCTCCGCCGCGCGGCAGTGCTGCCACCTACCAGCTTGCCTACCTCAGTGTTGTATCGGACGCGGCCAGTCCAGACGTGTCTGTTATCCCGGTGTTCCCGTGCCACTGTACTGCTCTTCGTACTACCCTCGGAAATATACTACACTCTGCTTACTTCTGGAATGTTGTGATCAACCCCCCGCCTCACTCGCCTCGGGACACAACAAATACAACAAAAAGAAAAACGCGCATATCACCGAATGACCGGCTGATTCAAGCACTACATCAGCGAGCTATAGCTATGCAAGCGTCAGCGAGCCCAGCCGGCTGCTGTTGTTGATTGTTGTGGTGTGGTGCGGTCATCCGGCGCTCGCTGTGCTGCGCGCTCAGCGCGGCGCGCCGCACTGCCCCTAGTGTTTCAGTTTTCCGGAAAAGTTCAACTCTCCGAAAATTTATAGAAAAATAGGAAAAAAACAAATAGTTCCAGAAAAATTGGAAAAACTGAGATTTATGAGGAGAAAAATACCTGACACATGGTAAAACACCTGGATAGACCCAAGACTAGTATTTAACTTCTTACAGATCAGAGGGAGGGGGGTTCGTCCTGAAGGTAATGCAAGACACACTGAGTTCTGATCGCCTACTAAATTTCGAGGAGGCCGAAAAATGGGCTAACGCTACATCTCTACTTCATGGCGGCTCCTTGTAGCGTCATGTTAAAAAAAAAAAAAAAAAAAAAAAATACGATTTCAAGAAATCCTGGTAGTCACGAAGTTAATTTTATATTTATGTTCTGGTTTAACAAAGATAGCTAAGGCTAGGACTGCGTTGTGTGTAGTTCTGTTTACGTTTGTCAGACCATTATAAATAATACTCAAACTTACGTAAAGACTAGCTGCGTATCAATTTGTGTCAAAAACAGACATTTAAGACAGTCTTATGATACCTGAAGGACAAGTTATTCACAGAAACGTGCAGTAAAATAGTCCAGTTCACCCAGCTTCAAGGTTAGAAAAAAGCACAGCCCCCGTGTCCACATCGTTTCGTCTTAGATTCAGAAGTACCATCAAACCTCGCTACAAGGTGCAGCTACACGCCCACTGTTTTCAAAAGGGACTTATAGTCACACTCAAACTACGTTAGGGATAGTTTTATCACAAATGCATTTGCACAGGCACGCAGTTTAATGTCCTATTTCACTCCGATTCAAAGAGTTTAGAACAATTAGGGTTGGTATTTCTGAAAACAACAGGGCCTGCGCGCAGCGGCGCGGGACACTCTGGCCAACAATCACCGACCGACCGGCCGATCCAAATGGCCACGTTCGAAAACAACGTCTATACCATTGTTGGAGCTCTTCTAGCTGCAGTAAAAGACAATTTTGATTCGAACGCGCTTTTTCAAGGGAGCGAGCGTTTTTGGTGTAAGCTGTACAGAGGCGAAAAGGAGCGCTGCTATTGGTCGGATTCCATTTCCGGTGGCTCGGCTCCCCCCTCTCCCTGTTTTTCGCTGACGAGTCGAGTTTTGCCATGGAAACGCCGATTTCAACTCAAAATTTCTCAAAATTGGCCCTACACTTTTCAACCACATTTCACCACTGAAATCAGGGTACAAAGTTCTACCACTCTGCTAAATCTCACCAAAATCGTATAGAAAATTTCGGATTTGCATAAGGGGCCAGACTGACAATAAAAATAAAAAAAACCCAACCCCGGTGAGGCTATAAGGCTACTTCGTGCCTAAAAAAAACCCTCCCGTGGGCCTTGTTATTTAGTTTCGTGTGCGCAGTAGCTTAACTCGCCGTATTGCATATTGCAATCAGTTGTTGAAGGTTTAGAAGACATCTTGGATAAATCAGGACAGTACAGATTGATTTTTCGAATTATTGGGGACATGATGATATTTCAATCTCGTGAATTAAATATCGTGTCGAAATTTTGTTGTATTAAAGTACAAAAGCGGGACCATAAAATGTATACAGCATACGGAATGGCAGCACTGAGAATGAAAGAGTCATGATCATGACTAAAATTTAGGGTGAGGAAGGTTTCCTCGCCCAAATTTGGGTGAGGAAGGTTTCCTCACCCAAATAAGGGTGAGAATACTATATAGCCATATAGGTAGCTGATACCCCTCTCTCACCCAAATTTGGGTGAGGAAGCCTTCCTCACCCAAATTTGGGCGAGGAAACTTCCTCACCCAAATTCGGGTGATAAAGTGTTCCTCACCCAAAAATGGTTATTGATCAAGACTCTTTCATTCTCAGTGAGTTCCCTGCCCAGTAGAGAAAGGACAAAGTCTGTCGACCGTGAAATGTGATCTCGAAGCTAATTTTGTGAGGTTTACGGACCCGTTCTCTAACTGCTTTCTGCATGGCCAGACCCCAAATATCGATTTCCCCGAGTGACAGTCACTTTTGCAACATACTTTGAATGAGATTTGTGTACAGCTAATGCAAAATTGTGGCAGTAACAAGATTTGACTCAAAAACTTCATTGAAATGTGTCGAAAGTAGTTTTTCGTATTTTTCTTCTTTTCCAAGAGCTTGGGAAAAATACGGAAATTTTCGGAAATTTTCCGTATTTTTCTCGGGACATTTTCCGGCACTAGAATCACTAACTGCCCCCGTCACAATGTATTATTCAGGTTACATTGCCTGGAAAAATAAAAACAGAAAAGTTTGAATTTCTTGTTTTCTTTTTCAGTATTTCAAAACTAAAAATGCGCCTAAGAGTAGTCAATCATCAAAACTTGCCCCCCATCCCCTCTTAGGCTCCGGCTGGGTCCGCCCTTGCACGTGAAGGAGTTTATTTTTCAGCTAAATCCGTGTTCAAGTACATTGATATGTGTAAGGATTTGAAGCCCGACTGCAGGTGCCGACTTGCAGAGCGCTTACAGTCAGTCACATCGATAGGGTTCGATTATCGATTGTCGTTAAGCGCGAATTCTATGGAACAACGTTGAGCCTTCGATGCAATAATGAGTGCTGCCCGTCGGTTCGACGAAGGTAATTTTCGTCTTCCAAACTGCATCTTCCAGAGGGAAGTTAGCCAAAGCGAGTCCCTTAGCGTCCAGCCTGACATCCTTCATCCGGTACGTTCCCTGGAAAATAGAAATTTTAATCTTGTTAAGGCTACTTGACCTCAAATGTCAAAGGCATTGGAATATTTGTGGATAGGAGGATGACATTTTGCTTGAAGTTAAATCATATTCCGATCATTTCATTCTCTAAGTACGGAGCCAAATAGTTTTAGAGTTGAACCTCAAATTTTTCGTCGTCCACTAGTTCACTCCCGTGAACAGAAAAAGTTCCCAGGTTCATCTAGGCCACATTGAACATTCAAAAATATAAGAAAAGAATAAGGTTGTCACATTTGCAACTCTTGGCCTTGAACAGACAGTTAAAAACTTGTTAATTGGACTTGCCTTAATTTTTCTTGAAACTGAAAACAACCTGCGACATTTCGTTATCATTATTATATTTATTAATATTATTAGCATTATTATTATTATTACTATTATTATTATTACTATTATTATTACTATTATTGGCTGAGCGATTAGCGAAGCCTGTTACTCCACTGGGGTTGGAAAGTTTTGTCTGTCTCAGTGTGTGTCTGTGTGTCAGCACTACTCCTCCTAAACAGCTGGGCCGATCTGTCTGAGATTTTGCAGGGTTAATAGGTATGTCCTTGGCTCACCACACGCAAAAATTCAGCTTTCAATCTCATTCCATTCAGTCGTACTAACGTAAAAACACTTTAAAAAAATGACAGAAAAATTGAACTTTTCGGTGATTTTATATCATTCTAAACGAACGGCTCTGCCGATCGGACTGAGATTTTGCAGAGTTGTTAGATATATCCTTGGCTCGCCACACGCCGAAATTCACCTCTCTATCACAAATTAATCAGTCGTACCAACGATAAGACACAAAAACAAAAACAGCGGAAAAAGTGCAACTTTTTAGTGACTTTATATTTAAAGATATTTTTCAATTGTTTCGTATGTTTTTGAAGGTGCTGATGACGAAAATGAAATCAATTTCGACCCCTGACCGAAGTTGTAACTGCGAATTGGCTACCTCGGCCCGAATTTACTAACATGATCAACTTCGACCCTATGTCTTGAAAAAAGGGGGTCGACCGACTAAAAAATTTTATTGCAGATTTCGATAGGTCTCGGCAAGACCTTTTTAAAGAGGGGTCGGAAGGGGGGTCTAGGAGCCCGACTTCATGTATTGTGAAAATTGGTGCAACGGCCATGTTGTGCACATTAACTACGGCACAGTGGGAACACAAGAGCGGGCCTCAGTCCTGATGTTACATCAATAAGTTTGGGCTTTACCTCCACGGGGTGTGAGGTGCGAGGACCGAAGGCCCGAGACGGCCTCCGATTGGGCCAAGCCAGGTCTGGTACGAGGGCCGAAGAAGGCCCGAGAAGAATCTGCCGGCAGCCCAAGCTGGTATCGGCCCCTGTCGAACTGAATTGCCGGCGCAGCGAAGCGGAGCTGCCTACTCGGTTCGACGGAAGGGGGCGCCCTAGCTTGTATACTTCGACCATTCATCACGTAGTGCACTACTCATTGCCTCAATGAACCCTTAAAACAACTTGCCGAAGGGGGAATGGCTTTCGCCAGGGGGGGAACCCGGTGCTTCCTGGCATTGTGATCGAGGACACTGCTAGCAGCAGTACTAAGCCACAAAAGCATCTCCACGGAGAAAAAAAGCTGGCCCCGCAGTAAAAGCTTCACTGTGAAAGCCAGTGTTAGGGTCTAACATATCCCCTGACTTACTGACTAAACTGACGCTAGGGCTTAAATAGTAGCTCAGAAGAACTTTGTCAAGAACTTGACTCCCCTGATTTAACCAAACTCAAAAGTGACATAAAAAAAAGTCTGTTACGCCAAGAGGTTGTAACTTTAACCCCCATCGTTAACCTGATTAAGCCCATTAAGCACAAAGTGCATATGGCATAAAGAAGTAACGTGCCCTAATCTTCACTTAACCCAAGAGTAGGCCCCCCTAACTTTCCTCCGAAGGCTCAAGCCCTAAAGAGGATAGGTGCTCAAAAGGTGCCTTAAGCAGCCGTTACGCCAAGCGGGACGAAGTAGAAGAGGAAGTTTGCGTAGACCGAAGGGACGGACACGGGCACACCGTGCCGAACGTGCTCCGCCAAAACCCAAAACCTGAACCCCCCATTAAAGGCGGACGCGCCTGGGGCTCAAAACAACAAAGACAACTCCGGATCCGGGAAAACGCGCCCTGGCCAGGCTAAAGAAGATAGATTCTTCCCACTACCACCCCCAAGGATCGACAAATCCATCAAAGTCTCCCCACCAGTAAACCCCTACGCTGCCTACCTTCCAACCAGCTCTTCGGTCCCCCGACCTTACAACGCAGCACCATCCCACCACCACGAAGACCCCTCTGAAGCAGAGTCAAACCTGTCCAAACAAGACCCAACCAAATACTCCACCCGGCAACAGGAAGACACACCCTCCCAACTTAAGACGATCACTCCATACCACACTCTCTCCTCCTCCGAGTCAGATCTGGACACCAGCCAAGAAGTCATACAACCCACACCCACAGTGGCCATCTCAACCCTCGGTACAACTACCCACACCACCTCCTGGACCTCCTCTGCCACCACCTGGATCACCTACACCGTAGGAATGGGCTGTGCACCAGGCACCACCCTCTCGCGCTCCATCATGAGTCTCTCAACTTATTGAGTCATACCCAACTCCTGTTGACTCAGGACTAGCCGAGGCACTCCGACAGTTCAAGACTCCAACGAACCCCAATGACGACGCACCTGCTCTCCGGGTCAACCTCCACTCCAGCCAACAAGTCTCCATCGACTCATATGAACCCACCAGGAAAGACGCCTCCGGGGACATCGAAGGCTTCAGCAGCGCGACATCCGCCAACCAGAATACCCAAGCAAGCCCAACTCTGAACTTCGCCCCCGTCGAAAACCCCCGCCACCACAAAGCTATGGAGCCCAAGAAATCCAAACGCTCACGGCCTCTGGAAAAGGACGGAGAAGCACCCCTCAACAAAACGCCACTTCTGAGGGTTTTGGCCGAAGGAGGGAGCGCCGCAGGCCAAGGTAGGTGTAACGCCAGGCGTGGATTGTCGAAACTGGCGCAGCATCGCGAAGCCTCTTACGACAAGACAGGGTCTGGCGTAAACCTACGTTGTTCTTAGAGCAAGGTAGGTGTACGCCAGACCCTGTCTTGTCGTAACAGGCTTCACGATGCTGCTCCAGTTATGACAATCCACGCCTGGCGTTAACACCTACCTCGGCCTTCGGCACTCCCTGCTTGCCTTCGGCAAGCTATTTCAAGGTCTCTTAGGAAACGAGTCGGGCACCACGTGGTGAAGGGTTGAAGAAGATTATCTTGGAAAATTTGGATCGAGTTAGCCCCTTCGTAGTTGAAACTTTGGTCGGGGATAGAAATTAATTTTATGTTCGGCATGAGCACCTTCTTTAACAAACGGAACTATGTAAAAAAGTCTAAAAATGTGAAATCGCTAAAAAAAAAAAAAAAAGGGGAGTTCTGCTTCAGACATAACTTTAAACCCACATAACTGTATATCCACATAATTGTTGACAGACATAACCGGCTACAGACATAACTGGTGTCAGATATAAAAAAGGATTAATTATGGTTGGAAAACTGTAAACACACATACCTTTAAATACACATAACTTCAATCAGAAATACTCAGAAATACGTTACATAATTATATAATTTACACAATTTTTCTTTTTACAAAAAAGAAAATAGAGGAAAAATACAGTTCAGTCAAATATCTCGATTATTATGAGTATTTCCTTCCTGCAGAGCGGGCATGTGGCAGTGTCATTGACTGTACCTGCGCAGGTTTTGCAGCATATGCGATGACCGCACGGCACTGCGGCATGACTCTCCATGGCGTCAAAGCAAAGGCGGCACTGATCTAGCCTCATCGTGCCTCATTCGCAGCCTGTTGAAGCGCGTGCTACTGAGAGCGCCTTGCTGTTATTTCAGCGCGGCGCGATAGTTTGAAACGGCGTGTTACGACAGGATACAGATATGTCTTTCGACAGTTATGCCTGTCAAAGATTATACCTGTCAAATGTTATGTCTGACACTAGTTATATGGATAAAAGGTTTGGTATTTCTGAAAAAGTTTATGCCTGTAGCTATTATAATTTTAATGAAAATAATAAATGCTTTTGTATTTCAGAAAAAAAATAATTGTTATTTGGGTCACCAGTTATGTCGATTTACAGTTATGTGGGTTTAAAGTTATGTCTGTCAACAGCAACTCAAAAAAAACTGTACTTTTTCTGCCGTTTGTGCTTTTTTGGTGCTTTTTCGCTGGTACGACTAAATGAATTGAGACATAGAAAGCTGAATTTTAGCGTGTGGCGAGCCAAGGACATACCTAACAACCCTGCAAAATCGCGCCCCGATCGGCCGAGCCGTTTGAAAGGAGTAGTGCAGACACACACCTTTCTGGTGTTAAAGAACAAAGTAAAAGAGTTTTCTAGCTTCTTAAGGGAAAATTTCCTTACACATGCTAGAAATATAGCTCTTAAGCACTTTTCAGGCTCAACTACTTCCTCATTTTGCACAGTAGCCTATGACACGTAGAAACACTTTTCGTTTTTCTTGTTGAGAAAAATCCATTCCTATAAGATGATGTTAATTAGGTCAATTTGGAAAAAAAAATATATAGGATCAGGAAAAGCAGGGACCGAGAGTGGGGTTGTATCCCTATGCCAAGTAACCATTTCTGCCCTGCAGTCAAGGAAATTATGCTGGCTGAGCCAATAGAATGGAATTTAAATCACACTGTCACGTTTTGCTTCAGAAAAAAAGTATGGTGCACTTTGTATTGTATAACCGAAGGTGTCAAGCGATGTACCGTTGTTACGATCGGCGAGCGTAGCGAGCCGCAAGCTGTGGTGTCTATCTAAACATTTAAGTGTAGCTATTGTTGAGTTAGGCAGTATTAAATGAAAATGACCAATTAAAAGAATAAAATCCCCACTCACAGCGAGCGAAGCGAGCCGATAGCCACGTTTTTCCTATCTATGAACCCCACATCTATCACCATTTGTGCAGATTCAGACCCGACGGAAATAGAAACTTTCCCTTTTGCTTCTCCTCATTCGCTCTTATTTCTCTTTTTTTTTACCCTTTACCTTTTTCCTTCCATTTTTTTTTGTAATTTGGGTCAGGCTGAGGGGGGGGGGAGGGGGTCGCGACCCCCAGAAAAAACTCAGGGGATGCCCTGGGGTTGCTCGGGGTGGGGTCGGGGCTAGCACGGCCCGGGCCCGGCCCGAAATGGACCGGGCCTTGCTGGGAATTTCGAAGTCAGGAGAAAGAGCGTATCAGCTACTCATATGGCTGTAAAGTATCATCTGCCCCAACCTTGTGAGGAAACCTTTCTCACCCTAATTTAGACAATAAATTGATTCCCACCCAAATTTGGGTTATAAAGTACGTCACACAAAATTGTAGCACTGATTATGACTGTTATTATTCTCAGTGTACTTTCCAAGTACATGCATGCCGACGCTGGTCCATTCTAAGTGTATGCTAGGTAACGCAAATCCGCACGCACAGTTTTACTGTGCTTCAAATGCACAAGGCAAGGAACCTCATAGCGGTTGGTATCCACGTGTATTCTTGGCGTAAGTTCGAATTTCTTTTTTTGGCCTAAAAATGTTCCCAAGGGTCCCACTAATACGGTAGAAGATGACTAAGCACATAATTCGAATTTTCCCGAACATGGCATGCGCTTAAAGTATAAGGTGATAAGGGTAAATCCCTCCCGATAAGAAACTTCAAATGCGTTTATCTCGAAACACCATTTTTGAAATGGCTGGAGTTCTCCAGGCCGGAAATATTGAGATATAAGTCTGAAATTTTTTGGAGACGTTCCTCTACCTATGCGCTACGCCCTGAACCTCAAAAATCAAATATACCTCTTTTTTAACTTTTCGAAAAAAAAATGAAACATAGTGCCAATTTTACACTTTTCCCAAAAACCCATTTATTTTTTTTCGAATTTTTTTTTTTTTTTAAGGTTTAGGTCCTGGAGAATTTAGTTGGCCATAACCACCCGCCGGCGATTTTTTTTCTAATGAACCGTTTGGTTTCAGGAACACCAGCCATTTTTTGCGGTCGTCTCCGAAGAGATGGCTTTATTCGGAGACGGCCCATCCAATCAGCATTTCGTCGGGGGGGAAAGAAGCTAAAACCATTTGTGATTAAGGGGAAAACATTTCGATTCAATAAAATTCATAGTTTTGTATACATGAGCCACGGCGCAAACCTCTGTTTTAAATGTCGACACAGGTGGATACCCCCTCAATGTAAATTGTGCAACGCTGCGAGAAAAAACTACGGCAAGTCCTGTTACTTTTCTCACAGCCTCTCTCCGTACCCAAACTAACGGAGATCTCCGTCCATTTAATAACGGGGATCCCGTTGATTTTTCTACGGGGATCTCCGTCCTTTGAGATGCAGAAATCCTCCGTTGTTTTTCAGTTCATGTCTCCGTTGCCGGAGCGGCCAGCCGCTGGGATCCTTTTCAAGAAAATGGATCTTGAAAAAAGAGGATTCACCGTAATTTTTTTTTTTTAATTTCCTGATTCCAGTAGATCTTTATGAGACCTTTCAAACTAATGGTCAGAACCTTGGTCCAGGATGCTAACATCGCCATGTCGGGGACCCGTGCAAGGTGCCCGTCCACGTCCTCGGGGACCTGAGGTAGACGATACCGTCTCGATGTGGCGTTGGCCCGAGCGGGGAGATGAACAAAAAACGGAGGATGTCTGTACCTACACACTAAATGTTTTTGTACAAATTTTGTACGAGACATCACAGTTTATTGTGCAAATGAACTTTTCGTACAATTTTGTACGAGATTTTGTCCAAAAGTAGGGAAATTTGTGCAGATTTTCGTACGATAATTGTACGAAAAGTTCATCTGCACAAAAAACTGTGATGTCTCGTCAAAATTGTACAGAAGATTTAGTGTGTATGAAGACGGAGATCTCCGCGGAAAAAAACAACGGAGGATCTCCATTATTTAAAAGACAGACATGCCCGTTGTTTTGGGTACGGAGACATGCTGTGAGAAAATTAACAGGACTTTCCGTAGTTTTTTCTCGTAGTGAAACCATTTCCCATATCGCAAGTCATTTCTAAGAAACGTCTCACCTCCTGTGTCGGGCACTTATAGCTGCTGGAGAACCCCTTGACCAAACTGGACCACAGAGCTTCTGGGTCCATCCACGTGCGGCAAGCGTTGCGGTTGAATCGCCACGTGTGGAAGTGCTCACACGTGTTGCTCGATACTACGTCCCGGCATCGAGTGAAATCCAACAAGATCTGAGTAAACAATGAATGTATCATGCAATTTTTTCACGTAGGAACGCCGAAATGTAGCAGGAACACGGCAGTTGGCAAGGCTGGCACTGTCAAACCAAGTGTGAACAACCCTCCTGGCATGGAGCTGCCGTTATAAAGCATTGCGGCGCGCCAGCTAGCTACGCCACGCCGCGCCTCCACATCCCGGCTGTGGTCATGGACGGCCCAAGCAATCTTTCTGCCCGTCTGGCCAGCGCACAACGGTATTGTGGAAACCAAGCCGTTTTTTTATCCGGCGTTTATGTTACCTCTAGAGCTTTGGTACCGGGGGAACAACTGCCATGCTCGGCTACACGTGCCGCCTGACGCCCCTGCCACCCTCCGCCAAGAGTCGCCTTCATTTTTGGATTACTATTCTTCATTCAACAATTGGTGAGTGCACTCTTTATATTTCTTTTCCTTTGGCCAAAGGTACACCGTTTTGTTTCTGTGACTCGCCGCACAGTTATCCAGGGCGATGTCATCGAACCGAACATAGTATAACTTAAATTGCGCGTGCAAATATTTGAGCCAAAGTTGCCTGCCATTTCATGAAAACAAAATAAACAATAACATGTTGTTGTTATTGTCACCGCCCGCTAAGAACTTTCCAGTGGCTACCACCTGTTGCCTCAACCACCAAAATGGGGGTGGGTTGTATGTCCGCCACCCCTGGGCTGCCTTTCACCACCACTGGTCATGTCACCAAGGTCTACGGCCCTCGGAACTATCCAAAAAATGCCGCCAAAACATCAAAAAACGTGGATTTTTAGGAAAAAATAACCGATTATCGAGATCTGGGATGCATATGCATGTGTTCCGATAGCTTCTTACGACTCAAAACTTTAGATTTGGTGTTGGCGTTGACATTCCGACCATCGGACCGCTTCCCGACCGGCAGGGGAGCGATCCAAGCCCTAAAAACGGAGAAAATCGAAAAAAACTTCACTTTTTCGACTAAAACGGCTGGTAGGGACATCAAGAAATTGTCCGATCGCAAAACGGAGGTCGAATCTGGTCTCAGCATTAAAAAACGAAACTTTTGAGTGCTATTGCGATGTCGAACTCGAAAACAGTGTAATCTCGACGGCCCCTAGCAGGTATGCACTTGTTCGTGCATGCTTGGCAGGCATGCGCTGGCTAGAGCGTGCTTGCAGGCATGCTCCAGGTAGAGCATACAATGTACGCTTTTAGATTTGTAGAGTAGCCTGAAGAGATTTTTTTCAGAAGAAGAGTCTGACGATTTGTCAATGAATGATGATGATGAAGGACTGGATGAGGAAAATTTTCAGGAAAGGAGGAAGTCAACAAGGCGGGACGAGAATTCCTCCTCAAGTCCAGACTCAGTGAATGAGCTCGCTCAAACTTCAGCAAATCGGAACGAAGGAGGAAATTAATTGCAGCTGCTTCAGGTACTCCATTGATAACTGATTTCTTTCCGATTTTTAATGAACTTGAAGTTATGGTACGAGACAATAAGGAACTGAGAAAACAGTTACATGCAGCATTAACATGCAAGGAACCTGCTGTTACAAAAGGAATTATTAAATCTAGACTACTCCTAGACTTCATCGACTGCGCTGAAATAAAGGCTCTCACAAAGCCAAGAGGTTTCAACTATCCAAGCCACAAAAAGAGTGTGGCAGAACTCACATACCTCCTCGGTGGAGTTGAACTTTACAAATTTTGGTCCCTGAATCTTCCCGTATTTCCTGCCATCAGCACCATCAAAGAAGGGATATATTCCTCTGTTTTTATAAAAGAGGGTGAGTTTAGAGTAAGTGCATTGAAAGAATATCTTGTAATAAGAGGGTATCCAATGCAAATTGTTCTAGCAGAAGACGCCACTAGAATTGTAGCAAAAATAGCATACCATCCGGCCAGCAATCAAGTTGGCTTTGTCTTACCCTTGGATGAAGACGGTCTCCCTGTCATTCAAAGCTGCCCTGCTACTTCTGCTCTAGTTATGGCAGGATATACTTTGACAAGAATACTGCCAGTAACTCTGCATATGCCATAATGGCTCAGCCACTGGCCTACAAAGCTCCTGCTTTCCTTCTGTGTTTGTTTGGAACCGACAATAAATTCTCAGCTTCTCAAGTTCTGAAGCGGTGCCAGTGGGAAAAAAAGCGTCTTTTGGAAGAAGGAATTGAGGTCCTTGCAAAGGCGACTGATAGCGATTCACGTATGATGAAAGCCATGCTGACTATTGCTATTCTTCCGTCCCCTTCAACATCATGGGTTTGGTTCCAGAGCAGTCTCAATCCAGACTTGATTTGTTTCCAGGATTTTGTTCATCTGTTGGTTAAGTTTAGAAATAGACTTTTAAAGCCATCATCCTGCCTCTGGGACCCAAATACGTTGCCAGCAAAGGTCACCTCCAGGAATTAATTTCTGTCCGGTCAAAAGATCAACATGGTGTACTGCCTTCATACCTTAGCAACAAGGACAAGATGAACTTTAAATCTGCCGAAAGAATTTGCTCAGGAGATGTTACATCATTGCTGTCATCATCTGTGGCGTCAAGCTATGGAACAGAAGTTTACCTGACTATGATGAGGGACCTCTACATTTCTTTGGCTGATCCAAGTCTCCCACCATTAGAAAGAATCATGATGAATTGGCAATCGGTTTTTGTTCTTCGTTTCTGGAGAGCCTGGGTCATAAAGAATGAAAACTATGTTCTAGGGAAAAACTTCATAACTAGTAATGTGTATCAGTGCATCGAGTTGAATGCCCACGCTTTAATCCAACTTATCATAAAGTTAAGAGACGCTGAATTAGGTCATCTATTCCGACCTTGGCAATTTACCAGCTAGTCTTGTGAGAATCTCTTCCGTCTCCTTAGAGCTCTTGCAACTCACTGAATTTTTGACAAAGGGGCGTAAGTCCACATAACCAAATTTTTCAGGACGGACTAAAAACTTACTGTTATTAGTTCCTAAGATCTAAAAACGCCTACAACGCTATGAAATTTTTGTGGCAAATACTCTGAGAAATTGTGAATCTTTTGGTTCAAAAATTAAGTGTGTCACTCTTTTGTAACTCCCACAACGTCAGAAAAACCCTTAAAAATGAGGTGTGATTTTTGACAAAGGGGCTTAAGTCCATCTATTTTGTGACCAAATGGCGTAAGTCCAGGTGAATTTTTGACAAAAAGGCGTAAGTCCAAGGGATTTTTTGACTAAAAGGCGTAAGTCCATGGCTCATTTTGACAAACAGGCGTAAGTCCATGGCTCATTTTGACAAACAGGCGTAAGTCCATGGATCATTTTGACCAACAGGCGTAAGTCCATGGATCATTTTGACCAACAGGCGTACGTCCATGGATCATTTTGACAAACAGGCGTAAGTCCATGGATTATTGTGATAACCCAGAGGTAATCCACCAGAGATGTATGTATGTCAACCGCTAATGTCCACTCATGAGGTCACTGAGTGGTTTGCAACTCTGTTTCCCAACACTGGAATTATTATGAATAAGAGCCTTCTGCATTAGCTTACATTGCATCAAGCTTACAATGCATATCTCAACGGACTCTCTGGAGCTCTTAAATCTTTGCGAGCAGCAGTAGATTTAAAAACCAACATTCCTCCTCACCGGAGTACGACGAAGGTAGAGAACGTTGTGTTCATCTTTTCAGGCAGCATCTGGCCCAAGAGTCATGGGCTGGCTGGAGTTAAGGGGACTGATCCAAGCTGATAACCTCCTTTCGGCACCTTGATAACAGCTACATCACTGTCTTTCCTGGGCCCTCCAGCAGCTGGGAGGAAGAAACACAGCCGGCATTTCGCACACAATTGGTGTCGCTTATTTGATTTCACTGATGAATGCCATGGACAAGTTGAAAAGTTGACTATGTCATTGGAAAACCGAACAACGAGAACCACCAGAAGAGCAGACTACACTATAAACAAACCGCAATTGTATTGCATTTGAATTGCAATGCAATAAATTGTTGATGAGGCAACATGGAGGGGGAAAAGGGGGGGGGGGAGCGGGCTGTGGGGGCTGCGTCGTCGTCTGCTGCTATGAGAAACTTTAAAGTGTGGTATTCAAATGTCGATAAATCTTCTGGAGAGAAGAAGCTTAAAAGGGTAAAAGAAATTCCGTCATCTTTATTTCTGCAGAGCGTGCTTTCGTATTGACATAGCTTCGGCTTCGGCATGCTCTTGCTTTTGCAGTTTTGCTGAATTTTTCTTCGTCTTTTCAATGTTTTGATTCACATCCTAGCAGAAAAATGGCTGGGGGCTGTGAACGTAAGTAACTTACTATAAACCAGGCTGCCTTTGAACTCCCCTTTGATTTACTAGCACCTCGCTCCCTAGGCAATGATATTAAATTTCTTCTGTATAAACAAATCTTATCACTCCTCGCATCATCCTAATTTGAGCTGTGGCCGTCTATAGAAAGTTTTATGAGGTCATGCCTAGAGACAGTGCTCCTCCTCTTCTCTTTGAAACACATTGCTCCTAAGTTTCTGAATTTCTATGACTATAGCTAATTATTTTACGGAGGAAAGGTTGCACCTAACTCTGTAGCACTCACTCAACTTAGAATAAATATTCTCCCTCTCGCTCGCAACTGCTTTATTCCATTGATAATAACCTTCACACCAGCGGTTGGCTGACACTGTCCTCTTTCTTTCCCCTGTTGTGTGGACATACATCTCTGGTAGACTACCTCTGGGTTATCAGAATAATCCATGGACTTACGCCTGTTTGTCAAAACGATCCATGGACTGACGCCTGTTGGTCAAAATGATCCATGGACTTACGCCTGTTTGTCAAAATGAGCCATGGACTTACGCCTTTTGGTCAAAAAATCCCTTGGACTTACGCCTCTTTGTCAAAACTTCACCTGGACCTACGCCTTTTGGTCACATAACGGATGGACTTAAGCCCTTTGTCAAAAAAGGGATGGACTTACGCCCTTTGGAGACTTTCTGTATCTTCTAAACTAATTGAGATAATTCAGTTTTACAAAAACCAGTATTCGTTTTATGGCATAACAAATACTCTTATGAAAAAGGTGGATTTTACCAATTTGTGGACTAACGCCCTTTTGTCAAAAAAAAAGTGAACTGTATTAAACACGGTTGTTAACTTTTCTTTCCTTGAGATGTCACACAAAGTGCGAAGAATTGAACGGCTCAGAGATGCATATTTTAAACTCCAAGGCCGATACGAGATTCCAGGAAATGTAAGGGCATTTGAAGGCGTCGAGAAGCAAGAGTACGATCTAGAAAATTACATTTGTCCACTACCTCGTCCCTTGACTTCAAACAAGAAATTAAAACTTGCATGCAGCTTGAAGTCCATCAACGATCTCAAATTGTGATACTATACTTATCTCTGTGATATGTGTAAAGTATATCTTTTGTTGGGTGCAGTGCAAGATTTTTTACTCTGATGTTAATCTGATATATCTTGTAAATAATCTATGATCACAATGTCTATTTATGACTTACAACCTATAATTTAGTCTCGTGTTCCTCCCTGTTTATTCAATGTTTATTTTTCATTTATGTTTTTAAAGACTACTGGTAAGAAAGACTTTTAGTTATAAAATGCTCAATGCCTGCGTTATAATGTGAGGCTCTTAACCACGGCTGTCTTTTAGTGTTACTTAATTTTCTTTTGTATCCTATGTGCTTCATCTCAAATCACTGGTACTTTGACAGAGTGGCGTAAGTCCTCTTCATCACCGAGACTACTATTATTTTGGATGACTTTTGGGTGCGCCCTGCCAAGCAATTTAACTACATGTGTGAACGATTTTGAGTTTAAGGAGCAGATCAGGACTTACAGGAGAAAATAAATAAATGGTTCGATCCTCCACTCAGTTTCTTAGAGCGCTCGAGCAGGCGTCGCACTGGTGTAAATTTTATCAGAACTTTCTGATTGATTTTCTGATATCTGAATGCCAATCAGAAATATCCTGATTTATTTCCTGAGTTTTGATTGTCATTCAGAAAAATCCTGATTGACTACCGACTATCAGAAAATTCCTGACTTCTGATTTCCTGATATCTGATTTCTGATAGCCAATCAGAACTTTTCTGATTGGTTTTCTGATTTCTGAAAGTCAATCAGAATTATTTTGAGTTCTGATTCCCACTCGGGAAATCTCTGATTGGTTTTCTGATTTCTGATTGCCATTCAGGAATCAGAAAGGAACATCAGGAAATCCTGATGTGGGCATAATACAGAGGTCTATAAAATGGAAAGTTTTCATTATTTCGGCTTCAAATTTGGTATATGGCATGTTCAGCAAAATTGACAAGGGTCATTTTAATTTCAAAGACATCGGTTCATATTTACTGGCATGTAGGGGCCTGATCACGAGCTATCAAAAATCGGACTTAAGATTTGGATCGGACTCAGTTTTTACCCCCCAGAGAAGTTTTCACCGATTTTGTATGTGCCTCGGCTTGGCCATGTCACCGATGTTAAAATTTGTCTTACCAATCAGAACTATCCACTCTGAAAAAACACAATCACAACCAGTCAATCAGAAAAAGCACCAATCAGAAATCGCCAATCAGAGGTGCGCGAAAATATATCTGGATTTTCCAATCAGAAAACCGCGAATTTAGATCAGGATTTTAACATCAGAAATATCCTGATTGACCATTCCTGATAGAAATCCTGATGAAATTTACACCAGTGCGACGCATGGTATGTACACCGACGAGCCCTCAACAGAGCGACACAATGGCGCTGTGGCTAGCGAGCTGGCAATGTAGCTCAAAAGTGGGCGATCGATGCTCGTCACCTACGACAATGATCACTTTTGAAGTTCAACATGGAGTTCAGACCGAAAAGTGAGAATAACACGTTCTCATAATCGATCTAAAAAATACTATGGGTGAGAAAAATTAGATTGAATCAAGTAAATTATGATCAAAATATTTCAATAGAAAATTCGGGATTGCCACAAGAATTCCTTTCTCTGGGTGCGGGCCTTCGGCCCTCGGACCACAGACGCCGTGGAGGGGAAACGCAAAGTTACCGATGTAACATCGTGACTGAGGGCTGCCCTTTCATTCCCATTGAGCTACAGTTAAAGTGCAAAACATGCCCGTTGCACTGGTTCCCACAACACATGATGGCGGGCTGACAGACCCCCCGTTCTGACCCCTCGCTGGAAAGGTCTTGCAGAGATCTGTCGATATCTGCAATAAAAAAATTTAGTCGGTGGACCCCCTTTTTTCAAGATCCCGATTCGGGACCGGGACCCCGTCGGCCAACCGACGGAGTCGGGCTCCTAGACCCCCCCTCCTGACTCCTCGCTGAAAAGATCTTGCCAAGACCTATCGAAATCTGCAATAAAAAATTTTAGTTGGTCGACCCCTTTTTTTTTTCAAGATCGTGATCTGGTCATTCTATGAAAGCGGCTAACTGTGTTGAGACCAGTTCCAATTAACTTATCTCGTCGCCCCGATTCCAAAAATACCCCTATATGCCTTGCTAGCACCAATAATGGCGGAAATCTCACTCCCGCTGATGTAAACCATGATCCACCTGCAGCAGCCCTTCTGCGGCTCGGACAGGATGTGCACCGCCGTATTGTTTGTTCGGACGGCAATCCTGAAGTACCCTCCAAATCTGGTTGCTCTAGCTCAACAGCGTCCGTGTACACAGACGAAAACGACACACAGACACAAAGGCAACTGCACATGCCCTCCCCCTATTTTTCAATAGAAGGGCGGGCCAAAAGGTGTCGAACAGTGAAAACGGCAGTCGGAAGACAAAGTTGTCTTTTCACAATTAAACTGTGGCAAAATGGGTAATGAAATTCAAAAGACTAACCATTCAAATTATGAAAAAGGCTCTTGCACCCTAAAAGACAAAGAACTTAAGTCTAACACTGTAAGAAACCGAAATTCGACTTTTTTGGTCAAAATTACTATTTTTTCACCAGACGGTCGGTTTACCCAGTAGGCTATTTGGTTTGCAGTGTCGTCACTGCACTGGCCGAGGGCAGTGCCTCGGCCTCCTCACCTCCGCGATGTGCTGCGCGCTGCGCGTGATGTTGAAGGCTCCGCTGAACGTGTAATTGCCCCGGCCGTGCATACCCCCGACGATGGGCGCCTCGAAGACGCACGCGTTGCCCTTGACGCCGCTGCATGCCTGGAGGACCGACACTTCTGCCACGAGGCGCGATGGGGCCTGATTGAACAAGGAGTTGAATTTTAGAACAGAGATCAGTCGAAGTACAGAACAGAGCACACCGTGAAGGCACTTGAAACGCGGAGGTGTGAAATGTTCTGTATCCAGATTTGGCAGTGCAGTGTTTGCAGTCTTCACCTATCAAGCGGGGAGTTCGCCACGTTTGCACCATGCCAAGAGATAGGGCTCTGCATTTACATGTATACAGACTTACGGTGGCCCAAGAATGGCCGCTGTTGCGGCGGACATCCAGCGGACATACACCGGACGACACCCTGTATTTAACCCTTTTAGCGGTGCAGAGACCTTGTTTTGCCCTCATTTATTCCAGTTTTGATCCCATATCACCTCTCCGTCACCCAAGTTCATATCGACGCGTCCTAACAGAATAATCCTAACTGTTAGTGCAGATCCAAGACAATCCTAACTGTCAGTGTCGATTCAGAACTTTCCCAACTGCACATGCCGTGAAAATCGGTCTTTTCTTGAAGTCCGTGACGCTCATTCACTACATTTAACTTCTTGCCGAAGAG
This sequence comes from Stenchaetothrips biformis, assembly GCA_030522485.1. Lineage (NCBI taxonomy): Eukaryota > Metazoa > Arthropoda > Insecta > Thysanoptera > Thripidae > Stenchaetothrips > Stenchaetothrips biformis. The sequence goes on along the minus strand of CM060098.1, from coordinate 16,733,312 downwards.
CTTGTTATAAAGTTTCATCCCTATTTAAAAACGTGGTTAATATATTTCAGATATATTGCGATTCACTGGGTGGATGTCCGTCGCATGAGAAGGCATTGTGGGGCCACACTGGGAGAAAAAATGAAGGTTGTGACTGTTAATCTTAATGCCACTCTTCACTGTACATCGAAAGAAGGTGTTTACCGTACCCAGGGATACAGCAGACACCATACCTCACGGAACGGAATCCTCTGTACCCTGGGAACATGCATTCACCGTACCTCGGAAACTGTTCAGACATCGAATTCATCATAAATGTAGAATGAAGGCAAAATTTTAAATTTGCGATAGAAACAATGCGATGGCGGAAATAAATACATCTCAACAAGACGAACAAAATATAATAAGCATGTTATGACCTCGGACTCGAAGTTTAGCAGTAATCGGCGTCAGAAGTTTCTAAAAGGGTCCAAAATCGTACTTTTAGAAACTTCTGACGCCGATTGCTTACCTTAACTCCACACTCCGAAGTGAGTTGTTCACACTTAAATGACATTACAGTCGAGTTACAGAACAGAGATTAAATATTTCCATTTTACCTGAAATAATTAATAAAAACGTTTTTCTGGCTAACAAATTTAGCCGGACAATGACGCTTTTTTTATGTTATAATTTTTTCCACTGGCTTGTGTTTCTTTCTTATCATATAAAGACGTCAAAAGAGGAGCCAAAATAGTTCAAGACAGTTTTTGGTACATTGCTTGTTTGGCCTACGCAAGCAGTTCACAGGTATTGCAACTCTCATCCCCAAAATACTCCACCTTAGATTTGACCGAAATGTGTCTCATTTTACCTCTTCTGCCCTAACAAACAATTACTATGAAATCCCTGGAGCAACATTTCCATTTAAACCAGAAAAAAATAACTCTTTTCGATCCACTGTTTTGACCTATTTTGTCGATTATGCCCATATTATGGGGCTTAGACATGACCCCAGATGTCTGCAATGGCCCTGCTTACCCCCAATAAAGATATAATCAACACAAATAAGAAGCCTAAGACCAAGGTGCACCAATTAACAGAAATTGGAAAATAATTTTTGAGTTGCTGTTGACAGACATAACTTTAAACCCACATAACTGTAAATCGACATAACTGGTGACACAAATGACAATTTTTATCTGAAATACAAAAGCATTTATTATTTTCATTAAAATTATAACAGCTACAGGCATAAACTTATACAGAAATACCAAACCTTTTATCCATATAACTGGTGTCAGACATAACATTTGACAGGCATAATCTTTGACAGGCATAACTGTCGAAAGACATATCTGTATCCTGTCGTAACACGCCGTTTCAAACCATCGCGCCGCGCTGAAATAACAGCAAGGCGCTCTCAGTAGCACGCGCTTCAACAGGCTGCGAATGAGGCACGATGAGGCTAGATCAGTGCCGCCTTTGCTTTGACGCCATGGAGAGTCATGCCGCAGTGCCGTGCGGTCATCGCATATGCTGCAAAACCTGCGCAGGTAGAGTCAATGACACTGCCACATGCCCGCTCTGCAGGAAGGAAATACTCATGATAATCGAGATTTTAGACTGACCTGTATTTTTCCTCTATTTTCTTTTTTGTAAAAAGAAAAATTGTGTAAATTATATAATTATGTAACGTATTTCTGAGTATTTCTGATTAAAGTTATGTGTATTTAAAGGTATGTGTGTTTACAGTTTTCCAACCATAATTAATCCTTTTATATATCTGACACCAGTTATGTCTGTGGCCGGTTATGTCTGTCAACAATTATGTGGATATACAGTTATGTGGGTTTAAAGTTATGTCTGAAGCAGAACTCCCAATTTAATGACATTTATAACATTATTTTTCATTAAACGTCATTATTTTTAATAACACCTACACATTCATTAAATTGTAATGAAAATTTCACTACCTAGGTCATAAAATTTCATGACAGCTGCCATGTAGTGAAAGTTTCATAACACCATGTAGCCTGTAATGAAATTTTCATTACATGTCATTAAATTTTCAAAGAAATTTCAAGTATGACATAAAATCATACAATTTGTTCTGGGTTAAATGTAAGTTTCCTCATTCTCTTTTAAAATTGTATTGAACGGCAGCACGTATTTTTTCCGTAATATCGTCCATTCCTGCGTCACATGCCGAACCTGTCATTCGAAGCTCTGCCGCCAGGTGTCGCATGGTACACGGGGATCGCTCTCAAATCCGTATTTTGCATCTAAATTATCTAAATTGAGGAGATATTCTAAAATTTCTTCATGTTTCATGCAGAACGCTTGATTGTTAAAATAATAGCTAAGACTGACAAAATAAGTTTCTCTGATGTTGCTCGATGGCGTCTACGGGCTGCGGTCAGGTAGGGCAAACGCCTGATCTCCCACATTCAAGCAGCATCTGCTTCCGACTCCAGACATTCTAAGTCGTTAATTTTTACCTGTCCTCTGTTGTCAGAGAAGTAGTCCTCACCCAAACCAATCTCAGATCGAAACCAAAATTTATGTAGTTTGCGTCAACTTTCTTCATTTTCATTACGTTATTGTCATTAAATTTTTCATTTCATTCTTTCATTACACTGTAATGAAAGTTTTAATAACATAAATGTAATGAAAACTTTAATTACATTGTAATGATTATAGCTTCACTACAATGTAATGAAAATGTAATTAAATTTTTTTAACAGTGTTGAATCTGACCTATAGCAGCGCTCCTCTTCGCCTCTGTACAGCTTACATAAAAAACGCTCGCACCCCTGACAAAGCGCGTTCGAATCTATATCGTCTTTCACTGCAGCTACAAATGATCCAACTATTGCATTTACGTTGTTTTCGAAGATTAAAACAAAACAGAGAGCGTATGGGCAAATTCTGGGCGCCACAAATCCGAAAAATGATATTTCTATTTCCGGGCCAATTATTGTTCGGATGGCTACTAGAGGTCCCCTAGGTAACCCTTACAGCTTTGACGCGCGTCAAGTTCATTTTCACTTTTCTTTTTACCCCCCATAAAGTATAGCGAAATGACGGGTCTTACAGATTAGAGATGACGGAAAATGTCATGTTTCGGTCTGCAGTCCTCGGTTTTTCCCGTGTAGCTCGAGCTTTCAACATTTGACAAAAAATGTCAACACATGTCATAGGTTTGGATATGAAATAAAAACGTTATTGAACTTCAAAAGTTGAAAAATAGCCAAAAAGGCCAACTTTGTATTTTTGAAGTTAAATAAAATTTTAATTTGCCATCCATCCAAACTTATGACTTAGGTTGACATTTTTTGTTTGTCTTGTCGAAACAAATCCATTTCTGTTAAGTAATGTCAATTCGGACAAACTTTGAAAATTCACTCAAACCCCTTGGAAAATAAAAGAAGGCATCCCCTTGGATTTCAAGGCGACACTTTTACCGTGCGGTGCAACGTCGAGCGCACACGCTTACCTGTAAGTGTCTCGGTCGTGGCGCGCTGCTTGCATTCTGGCTTTCGCCGACAAATCCAGTACCTTCTTGTGCCACTTTTGTTCTCTGAGTGGTAGCTGTATAAATATCCTTGGTGGGACAATATGTATCCGCCTCTCTCACTTGGTATCCATTTTGCATCTTCCAAATGTTTTCCTATCGTAAACAGCGCATACCGTGTTTCCAAGGCAAACGGTTTCATTGTTTGGGCGAGAGTGGAAAAACCCCGTCTGCCACGGCTCCTCATGGCAATACTCCTTGTCATGGGTAAATTATTTGGAGTGGGTAAGATGAAGGCAAGGGTATAGTATGGGTGAAAGTACTTTGGATGAATAATCAGGGGTGAAAATGACGTGGGCCTATGGGGTTTGGGCTAGCTGTGCGTTGGGTAAACAGGGCTTGGGTGAATGGGCCGTGTACCAAACAATGCACTACAGCGACCCAGGCAAGCGAGGATATAGAATTCGCCCATACGCACGAAATTAGCCAAGGAGGAAGAGAAGGCTGAAACATTTTGAACCATAATTTGTATGACGCCTACCAATCCTAAAAGCAGAATCCGTCCATACAGATAATAATTGGCAATGGCGACATTGGAGCTAAACCCAACAAATCATCAGTTTAAAGAGTGTCCAAGTGGCATACATTGAAAATCTATCGGCGGGACTTCGTGCCGTTTAAGGGGCGTGAATAAAGTGTCACGCCTTAAAACGGCATGACAGAAAAGTCATGTCAAATATCAGCGTGACTCAGAAATTCACGTCGATTTTTGGCGTGACTTTTCTCATAGAGCGCATAGTTAATGACGCCAGATGACGGCGTGCCTCACATGTCATGCCGTTTTTCGGCGTGAATTTCCTGTCCACGCCATTATTTGGCCACGTTCCTGACAGTTACATTTTCAGTGAATTCAGAAGAGATCCAATTTACTTAAGTATGTATTCTTCTGAACTCACCAGAAGATTTCTTGACACAGCTGTCTGCAGCAGGGCCATAGTCAGGAACAGTTGCATGAAGGCCATTTTTCGTGTTGATACCTTCAAATCACGCCAAGTATTGAAAAAATCTTTAACGTACTTGAACCTCGTCTACCTTGCTGTTTTACCTCTAAACTCACTGCATGCTTTAAAGAGACTCAACCAAAGTGAGCACTCATTTTCTGACATACCTCTGTACTTCGTCGGCTGCAATGGAAATGCTGTGACCACCGAGTGAGTATCCAAGGACCCAGAATGCACTTCCCGTCCCAGTATATGGTGTCAAACGATGTGATATATACTGTGCGCCATAAACAGACCACAGCTAGGCAATGCAGCATTCGTAAAGGGAATTGCCAAAGTGCACCGCGCAATGCCACTGTTAGGGATTTTTTTTTGTAAAATAACGACATAGCTCAGCAAGCACAGACTCTGTGGGCTCCATTTCTGCAGTCAGCCAAAAATTACTATACTCAGAACAACATCAAAGACCCCACAGACACTCACAAGGGAAGTGTCCCAGGTGTTACATCCAGATGTTGACCAAATTTTGAGAATCTTTTGTACTATAAAAGAGATTAATTTTCCGCATAAAAGTTCCTGCTGAGATATATTACAACATCCTTTAAAATGGATTCAATTTAAAAAAAAACTAGCAAAAACTAAAAAAAAATGATTTTGACCAAAAAGACTCAAAATTATCTAAAACGTCCAGAAAAGTGAAAATTTTGAATATTGGAGCCAAAAAAATTTTGGTCCATAAAATTTAATTCACCTCGAGTAAAATTTAAAAACATAATTTTGACCAAAAAGTCATCTAAAACGTTTAGGAATGTCAAAATTTTCGGTTTTGGAGCCAGGTTGTGTTTTGGTCCTCTAAACTGTTTTCACTCTTAAAAAAACATTGGAGAACATAATTATGATCATAAATTCGCAAAGTACACGTGCAAAACTTCAAAAAAAATCAAAAAAAAAATCGAAAAATCTGGTTTTGTTTTAAGATTTAAATGATGAAGCAAAGTTTCTGTCCAAAAACTTTCAAACAGTTTGAAACGTTCCGAAATTTTGTTTTTGGTGAATAAATTGATTTTGACCAGAGTGTGTGTAAAAGTTCTGAAACGTCCAGAAATTTTTTTGGGGAAAAAATTGAGGTTTTACGGCAAAACAAAAATAATTATTTAACTCGATGTTGTTAGTGACTAAAACGGGAACAGAAGAAAAAATCATACTCAGGGGGCAAAAAGTTGGTCGTTGTTTATTCTCGAATATTCGTTTGTTTATTGTTAAGTATTTGACTCTCTTTAGATTTAAAGTAAAATTTGACTATTCTGTGTGCACTGTAACGTTATTGGCGGAGTCATGATAAATGTGTGCTAACGGTTTTTGAAAGGAATTCTTTGGTTAGGTTGGGTTCCGTTCTCTGCTACTTTGCCGTTCCATGCGAATGCCAAAAATTGTCAAGCCCTGCCCTAAAACACTCCCCAGCTTGCCAAAATTTGGTACTGCCGGAGACCGAAGCGCCAAACAATAGCAAGCCAATGAAGGTTTAAGGTAAAGGCTTGCCAATTATTGGCATTCAAAGCGGCTAAAGAATCACTGGGAATCCGAGAATGTGACGTCACGTTCGTTTAAACGTGAATCGTGTCACATTCGTTTGATCGTGAATCGGGCGGAATCCGGCCTCATCCGGGCCCGGGAGCAGCCGATTCGCCTTCAAACGAATGTGACACAGTATTCAAACGAACGTGACACAATTCACGTTTAAAGGGACGTGAAGTCACATTCCCGGTTTCCTAGTGATATGTTCATATGACGGAGTGCAGCGCGCGTGAGAAACTGAAGGGACCGTCTTAGAGTAAATTTTATAGACCAAAAATTCGTCTTCTTTAAAATAAAAAATTTCCACATTTCCAGACGTTTGAGACAAGTTTTAGACTTTTTGGTCAAAATTATGTTTTTGAAGTTTTCTCAGTGTAGTGTTCTGACACTTCGAGTGGTAAAGGGCGTAAAGGACGACAGAGAGTGAAGGATTGACTGGTTTATTAGGAGAACCGAACAGCTCGAGACCAGGCTACAGACTGTTAGCCGAGCCACAGGCGAGGCTCAACTTATAGGTTTGGCAACAATAGCGATGGAAGTGGAAGGGGAACTGAGGTGGGAGTATCAATAGTGGAACCTTGGCCAAGGTGGTAGCTCTATGCCAGAGAAAGGAAGAAGAGGATAAATAAAAAGTAGAACTGACACTTGTTGATGTAGCTTTCAAACTGCTAATTCATTACACCACTCCCCCTTTAAAAGAAATTACTTTTCCACCTTTCACCATAAGATCACATTAAGTTCCTACTTCAAATAATCTGTTGCCAAAACCTTCACACTATAACACTTCATGAATTATTTAACTCGTTCAAAGCTGTAAACCTATTCTCGTCTAGGCCCATCAGACTCAAGATAAGGTTGTCCAGACCTTTCTTGACACGCCATCAACGATCAAACAAAAACTTGATCCTCCTGTGGAGTGGTTCAACAGCGACTCTCATGGCACGTCCAAAAACTAGTTAGGGACGCCATCCTGAGGTACAACCGTTTAGCCTGATCAACACAACTACTGCTAAAACTAAATACAGAAAATTGATTAATTCGTTGATCTGAGCTTCAAGTTCTGGGTTCTCGTAGACTCTGGTAGACTCTTGTACACAACTCTCCGGACGATTCTTACAGACAAATTTCTCCTGTAACACACATAAACACTGCGCACAGACTTTTTGCCTCCTATTCCCCCCTAACTAAAGCAATGGGGTTTTTGCCTTGGTGTTGCAAACCTGACTAGCTAAATCCTATCTAAAACACCATTGTTAATCTGGGAAGACTAATTAACACTATATGGTTGGGAAACTTAACTGTTACTCTAACTGATGAATGGCTCGGAGGACATGCTGCTGGACGGTCTCTGGAGTACTGGACGCATCCACGACTGCATGTAGAGCTGGTTCGTTGTCCATCCAGTCCTCCAAAACTGTGTGCAAACCTTGGATGTAATCCTTGGACAAAGTATTTTCCTCTTTGCGAGCCCTTGTTTGAATACGTTGAAAAGCTACTTCTGGAGTCCCTCGAAGATAGATATGATGTTCCTTACGTTGAAACTGAGCTGTCATGGACTTACACATTTCTTGGAGTAATACATACTGTTCTTTGTTGATCATGTTTGCTTCTCTTTGCATTTGAACAAACATTTTAACCACACTATGTAATGAGCGTTCTGCTACTACTACAGGAGCACTGCCTTGCATGAATTTCAACTGGGTTTGCCATGATGTAAACAAAACCATCGACTGAAACGTATACGCCCACTTTTCCATGTCTTTCGAGTACAAGTCCAAGAAATTAATTCCATGAAAATTAGTCCACAGCGAAACTGGTTCTTGAACAACTGGATAGCCATGTTCTTGAAGCGTCGTCAGCAGGGTAGATTTTCCAATTCCGATGTTGCCTTCTATGTAGACTACCGTCGGTGATTTTGGACGCGTCGTCTGTTTCATGGTGGTACTCCTGGATTGACGACCGCACCAAGCTCGGAACATGTTTGCTCGTGTCGAAGTCTGATCGCGAACTGACTGCTGGCATTGGTCGTGACATTTTCGTCCGCGTATTTTTCTTTGCCATCACGTACTGGCCGTCTGCATCCGCACTCGACTTGATCGGATTGCATGAATGGCCATTGTTTGACTGCTTGGCCTGGCAGCACGTCCACGACTCTTTAGGTCGTTTTGCTGCCCCAGGCTACCCTGTTACAATAGTCTAGTGGTTACGAGATTTGGTCACTGACTCAAAGGTGGATGGTTCAATTCCATGTCTCAAAACATCACTCAATGGTGGATTCCTCGGAATGAGAGACATTTGATAATGTCAGGCAGTGAGGACACAATGCCCCGACGGACCAGTACTCCAAGCGAGATATTGGTCGCTATACTACCGAAGGTGTACGGTGGACGTAAAGCAGCCATCTATGGATTTCATTGCTTCCTGCTTCGTCCCTTCTGTCACCATCAACTGCAATGGCGGCTTGTTGTTCTCCCAATGTTGTCCCATGTTGGGTCCCATATTGGGTCCTATGTTGGGTCTTCATCCAAAGGAGAAGTCTCCACTGGGCAGTTATCAAGCCTTGAAACCACTTGTAACCTTTTTGTTGGAAGTATATCGGCCAGACTTGCGTGTCTCTTGTCGTTCGATGCAGCGACGTGGTGGGGGTAACGCGACTCTTATGGGAGTTCGACGCGTCAGACCACCCTGTTACAATGGTCTGGTGGTCAAGACGACTGATGTCGGCCTCGATGGCGGTGGTTCGACTCCCACTTACTCTCAACTTCATTTCAAATATTGAGCATCTCTTAAAAAGTAGTCATATTTGTCCGTTGATTGGGAGTGTTCCGTTAGCCGGAATGTCTTCGGACATGACTGGTATGCCACCATCAACTCTTCCTGTCTAAGCCTTGGTCAGGAACAGGCCTCGGTGTCTGCCTAAAGGTCTTAGGACATGGCTGGCACGAGACTGGAAGACGAATTCGGGGCTCGGGGTAGCGCCTAAACGGTCTGCTGCCCCTTCTCTGGGACGTAAGCTCCTAGACCTGCTACGGCGGGCCCCATGTCCACGCCTGTTGGCTACACCAGTAACTTGACAGACCAATTGTAATAATTTTTTTCAACATTTTTCTGAGTTCTGTTTGGTATGTTATCTTGTGAGTCGATTGACACCTGATGCTTCCTCTGAGTGTCTTGGCCGCTTGTTGCGCCGACTGGTGGTGGTGGATAAAAGCTCCATTAGTACCAACTTGTACCGTTCCACGTTCTTCCATTAACCGTGTCTTTTCTCTCTTGCTGTCTTGTTGTGGACTTTAAAACCCTTATTGTTTTGTATTTGTCACCTTTGAACCTCTCTTTTGACATAACCTTTGACTTTGATTCTGCTTTCCGAAATAAACGCGCGCAGTATTTGAACACTTCCTGTAGAATTCGTAAGTTGGTCAAGCTGTTTTTGTTTTTCTTTGTCGCTCTTGGATACATCGCCATCTTGCCTTGTCTTGCTCGCTGTTGTTACCGCCACTGCCGTCGTTCTCCGTTTCGGTATCTATTTTTCTGATCTTTTCTGATCTTTGGTCTGGTGTAGTTAGTGAAAATGGGCGTTACTAACCGATTCCCAGACATTATGGTAACCCCAACATGTGTTAAAGGGGATTACTGTTTGACAGGTCCGGACAACGGACCTATCCTTACTGTAAGTTTTTTTTTTTTTTTAGGATCTTCATTAGCCCTTAGTTTAGCCTCGTTCTCTATTTATTCGTTTCTTAGGTTCACTTAGCTTGTGCTAATTGGGGTAAAGCTAATCCCAATATTTTGATCAAAAGTCCCTTTAACCAGTGGCCAATCTATGCTGGTCCCAATGGTTTACCCGAACACTCTCTTCATGTGACGTCCTCTTTTGCTGAAACTTTTAATCCTGGTGACTGGGAGTGTTGGTTTGTATTTATTATTTTATTTTATTTTTTTTTTTTTTTATTTATTGATTTATTTTTATTATTCCCGTTTTGTCCTTTCTGAATTCTCAGTTTCTTCGGGTTTAATCCTTTTTGTACGGGACGCTATGTGTTACATACAGTAACTTGTTCCGAAATCTGCTTCGCTAGAGGAGGTCGCGTGAACTTCCCAAGAGATGGTCACTTTATGTACCGCCATCCTTTTGCCACCACTGTATTTCCTCCGCTACCTGCTCCTGTTAACAATCCTGTAGTGACTGAAACTGTTGATGCTTTTGAAGAAGCGTTGCGTGATGTTGTTTACCAGTAGCTGTTGAAAATCTTGTTTTATTTTGTGATTTATTAGGTTGTCCTCTTCTTGATTGGGTATATTAATTTATTACAATGTGAATAACATTGTGAATATCATTAAACCATTTGCATACCCATATGGTTCCCTGTCCTATTCATATTTAACATGTTGGTCACACTTATTGGGTGTAGGGTAGTCACACTCGTCTGTTTCTTTTAGCTTCTCATTCTTTTGTCTTGCCTTTGTTGTCTTTACTTGTTGTTGTCTTGCTTGTCCTTGCTCATCACAAAACTTGACTGTTTTCTCCTTTTGAAACTTTTCGGTGCAATTCTATTATCATCATGTCTCATTCTCGTATCACTACTCGAGACCAATGTCTTGTGGGGAAAATTGGACAAATCAAATTGCCAGGGCCTCGGCGTCCTCATAACGTGAGTAATTAATAAGCTCAGAGGGAAGGACCTGGGCCCCATTCCGTGTTCGTGAGCCCCCAATCCTGTCTGATTTAGGCTCACATTGAATGCTGCCAATGGGCTGTAGATCTGCCCGACTCCATTCCTGGCGTCAATCAGTGGATGATTGTGAACAACGGGGCCTCCCAGATTCATGAAGTGGTGGAGTTGGCGTTCAACATCCATCCGGACGTGCTTCGTTGCCGGTTCTGGGGGATTAACCCTAATTGCCCTCGCCGTGAACTTGGTGTAACTTCTACTTGTCGTGACTGCCCAATCCGTGCCACTCGTATGCGCGGCGACTTTTCATCTGATTTTGGTCCTTCTATCCTCTGTTCTTCACGTTTTTGATTCATTTTCCCTTTTTATAACATTTTATTAAATTCATTATTTTGTTCCTTGAAGTTGTCGTTCTGTGACAGTTGGTAACATCCACTGCCTTTTAGATTTTCATTGTAGTGGGTTAGAGAGTAGTTAGTCAACACACTAACACTTTTCTTGGGTTATAATATTGAAACGTTGTGAAACACTTTCCAATTCCCTTCCCCCTTTACACCACAACAACTCCAGTGTTATATTTGGTGAGTACCATTTAAATTTCAAGTTGTCATTTAATTAATTGCCCAAAATGTTCAAACTGTTTTCCGTGTACACTTTTGACTTCCGTGGTCTCTGCGTCACAGTGCTATTTGCACTACAGACTCAGAATCATTGTTTTGTGTCCAAGTGTTGTGATGATTTTCACATCACAAGTTAAGTTTAGAAGTTTTCTCTGTCAGTGTTATGACCTAGAGTGCAAGTATTGTGAAACACAAAAGCTCAACAAGGGACTTGACCCACAAGCAGGCTGACTTTGTGTTTTGTTTGTGTAGAAAGTACTCGACTCAGTCTAGGACAGGTCCATGAGTATTTCTCTAACCAATGCGCATTTGTCACTTGTGAACCATGGAAATCAGAACTGTCAAGGAAAACAATTGCATTCAATTAATATCCCGCGTGGAAGGATCAGTAGTTAAACTGCAATTAAAACTGCAGTGGCTCATCTGCAGTTTCTTTCTGTAGTTCTTTTCTTCCCTTAGATTGTATTTGAAGTGTTATCAATTTTGTATTGTCCGCTGCAGTCAGTAATCTGCTTTGAAGTCGACACAAACTGTCCTTTAACTGCATTTTTGCTGCCAGATCCAACTGCAGTCTAGATGGGCATTCCGGAATGTAGTTGAAACCTCAGCTAAAATTCGCTTTATTTTCAAACGCAAGTGTCGATATCAAATATACTTCTGAATTGCTCTTGTCTTACACATGGAGAGTAAAGACAAGTATACGACATATACAGTCCCAGGCTCAATTTGGAATGTAGACAAAAACTACAATTTAAGTTCATCACACTAGAAGTCAAAGTGTACTTCCAACTTCACCCTGAATGTCCTTTCAAGTGGCTGCCTTGGAATGACTCAAATCACCTAAATTTCGCCGAGTGAAACTCCGCACTGCTTCCAAATCGTTATGTTTTGACAATTGCCGGGGAAATTCCCGGAGGAGTGGCCCACGCCGAGCGAGGAGCTGCTGTAATCCCTCGTCGACCTGCGCGCGCGGGCATGGCCAGTGGCATCGCCCGCGCTGGAGCCAGACTCACAGACGTCTCCGTAGCGCAATTGGCAGCGTTGCGGTCCGACAGCCCGGAGGTCCGGGTTCGACTATCCATCTGACTATGACAAATTACAACGACGAAGAAAAATAAAGGAAGCTACTGAGGGAGGGCAATTAACAAAGCCTTCAAATCCAAAAAAATTTTTTTTTTTCGCAAAACAACATTTTTAAAGAAACTGTCAGGAACTGTCCAAAAAACTGCAGTTAAAACTGGAAACGTCCGAAATAAGTACTGCTTTTTTAGCAGTTCAGGTGCAGTTAAGTGTACTTAAACTGCATTTTAATTGCAGTTAACTGCACTCGAACTGCAGCTGGTTATCTGAAGTTAGACTGTGGTCAATGCATACTTCAAACTTCAAACAAAATAGCGCATTTGTAAACACTTTAAGAACAATTGAGTGACACTTCAACTACCCTCCTTATTCACTGCAAAGTATAGTGTGATTTCAGTTCCTGGGTACAATTCAGATTGCAGATTCTCCCACGCGGGATTTTATTACAAATAACAAGGTGGGGGCACTTTACATTTATCAAGGTTATCAAAAGTTCACGACCAAAAGGTCCTAACCTTCTTATTTAAAACATATTTACAATGGGCTTTAGAACTTACTGGAAGTTACTGAAATTATTTACTGAAAGTGTTCACTTGGTTTCAAGTTCCTAACCCTAACTTTTTACAGGTTGTCACTCTTGGTTGCACATTTCCCACCAAGTTGGTCGGGACGACAGTTCATCGAGTTCTTGGATCAGTGCCAACGGAGGCAATGGAGGTGGGACTGGCACCAGCGGCAGTATTTCTTTGCGTTGAGCTTCTGGCGTGCGCTTCCAAATTTCAGTTGGCGTCACCACATTCAGTCGTAAGTCCTTTGCCAATTTCTTGAGTTGTTTCCTAGACGCATTCTGGCAATCCCTCTTCTCATGCTTACGCGATCCACACCTCCAGCATCGGACTGTTCTTTTAGCTGGCTTTTCAATGGACTTGTTTATCTTGTCCACAGGCTTTTCTTGAGGCTTTTTGATGACAAGTTTGGACTCCGGATGTTTGGATCCAGCACTAACCTCACTTGTGAGCAGCTGATCCATGGCTGCGATCAAGTCTGCATCTTCTCCGAGTAGTTCTGCTTCATCGCCGTCTGGCAAAGTTGTCTCTGGCTCGTCGTATTGCAACAGTGCATCTTCAAGCGAATCTCGATGTGCTTTCTGTTTCACTCTCTCTTCACATTGCAGCTTCAAAATTCTCCGCTTTTCGGCTTCCTTTTTCTGCATGGCCTGGCGTCTTAGTTTGGCTTCATAGTGTCCTTTTTCCAGTTTTTGCTTGCGCTGTTCTTCCTCTCTTTCTTGGGCATGTTTGGCCTCTAACTCCAACCGCTGTTTCTCCTCATACCTTTTCTGCATTTTGGCTTTTAAGGCTGCGTAGTCCACTTCTGGTAGGGCCGCCTTAACCTTTGAAGTCTGTCGTGGACTAGGACCTGTTTCTTTCTTGCAGATCTTGCTTTTTCTCACCATATCCAGTACTTTTCCTTGTTCTGCTTTTTCTGGCTCTACCTTCCTCTTGGGAATTTTGTACTTTTCAAGGAAAGCATCAATTCTCTGCTCACTCATTTTGCAAACTTCAGACTAGACTAACTGGTATCTAGGGTGGTTTGTTGAGCACAGTAGTTTGGCACAGTACTTATTGTTGCCATGGGTTACTTGAGAGGCGCCTTGTTCCAAGACACCGTGTACTTCTTTTCTTTCAGGAACAGTTCATCATCTGATTCTTCTGTTCCAGTATAGGAGAGCCATGCCCCGATGTCATCCTCTCCTGGTTTTGGATGTGGAGTTAGTCTGTCCATGTGGACCAGTTGGATGTCTGAGGGCTTTGCATCATTTTGAATTCTGGCATCACAGTCGTTCAATATTGTGAGTATTGTGTATGGACCTTCCCACTCAATATGTAATTTCTTTGATGTCTCATTTACTCTTAATGCTTTGTTATACAGGAAAACCTTGTCGCCTTCCTTGAATGGACACAGAGCAGCATTTCTGTCATAATAATGCTTCATGCGTACCGCAGCCTCAGCTCTGATTTTCCTGACTTCTTCATGGATTTTGTACAAGGCATTTCTGACAGCCCATGGATAGTTTTCTCCGATGTCAGGCATCTGAGGTGGGGGTCCTTGCTGCATATGCAATGGTGTCCTCATAGGAGCTCCAAACATTATCTCATAAGGTGAGAACTTGTGTGTGGAATGAGGTAGACTTCTGTAGGCTTGTGCAATAAATGGGAGATATTCTGCCCAAGCATGATGTGCTCCGTCACACAACAGTTTTAAATTTTGTTTCAGTGTCCTCACCCATCTCTCAGCTTTTCCATTGGCCGATGGATGATAAGCTGTTGTTCTGGTTTTCCTGATATGATACAACGCCATAATTTCATGAAACAACTCAGACTCGAATATTTGAGCTTTGTCTGTCAGGAGAGACAAAGGCGCTCCATACACTGAGAAGACATGAGTGATCAGGGCTCTCGCTACTTCCTGTGCTTGTTGTGTTTTTAAGGGGACTAGCACTGGCCATCCAGACAGTGCCTCCACTGCTACCAACACATACTTAAACCCGTCTTTTGTTACAGGGTATGGTCCAGCTGTGTCGACATGCCATCTTCCATGCAACACTCCATCGTGGAATATTTTGAGAGGGACCTTCACTTTTTGAAGTGGTCCTTTAGCTTTTAAACATGTGGTGCAACTGGCAACCATTTCCGCCACATCATTGTACATTCCTGGCCACCAGAAGTAACGTTTTAACGTTGCCAACGTTTTGCCAACACCAAAGTGGTTAGTTTGACCTAATTGAGTATGGTATGCCTGCATAGTCCTTTTCACATGTTTTCGTGGCAATACTAACACTGTTTGTGTTTTTGCAGGATCCCCAGATGGGTGCTCTACTTTCTTGTATAGCAAGTGGTCTTCAATGATCAAGGACTTGAACTTATGCCACAGTGTTCTGGTATGTTGCCCATACTCAGACACTTCTTGGAAATGCGGTCTACGCCCTTCTTTCACTGCTATGTAGACTGGCATAATTTCTTCGTCCAGCTTCTGATCCTGTACCATTGTCATGCTTGACACTCCTTCAGGTACCACAGTTGTCCAATTGGCCAATATTTCTTCTGGAGTAGCATTTATTGACATGCGGTCTTCCACTTCACAAAGTTTGCAATGGACATCACAGGTTTTCCAATGTACATTTGTTTCGGGCTCAAAGTGGTACATATAGATTCTTAGTGCCAAGTCTCCGAACACTTTGTGCAGCATATTGATTAATGTGGTCAACTGCATCTTATCGAGTCCACAAGAGAACTCAGGCATGCTAATAGCTGGTACATTGTACTTGATAACCCACATTCTGAGGTTTATCAATGCCTGTTCCACTTCTTCAGGGGTAGGTTTATCATAGTGCTTGACCTTAGTGATCACATTTACTATGCATCGACCATGACTATGCGAAATCACTAACCCTGGACATCCTCTATCCTTTTGTTTCAGGAAATCCTTTTTAACCTTGTACCGGGTCTCCAGATCAAAAGCTAGCCCTTTTCCAAACTTTCCATCGTGACTTACTGCATGACACAACGGAATGGATAGGGGACTGTTGAAGATATTGTCATACACATGGAACATTTCAAAGTTTTTGGACGAAGGTAGGGTATCGAGCTCTAAAAGTTTGTCCATGTCTATGAAATTTAAAGAAGCTGTGTCCCGCTCTTCTAATCGTGCACATTTCTTGCAGTTTGCTGTACAAGGTCGTGCAGGTCTTCTGCTGAGGGCATCCGCATGTCCAATGTTAATGCCTCGTTCATGCCCTACTTCGAACTTGTATGGAGCTAGACGCTCTAGCCAGCGTGCCAGTCGTCCAGTGGGATTTTTGAAATTTCTCAACCACTGTAATGCTGCATGATCAGACTTGACTAAGAAAGGCGCTCCTGCCAAGTAATGATGGAAAGCTTTGATGGCTTCCACTAGTGCCAGCAATTCTCGGTGTGTGGCACAGTAATTCCGTTGAGCCTGATTTAGTAACTTGGACCAAAAGGAAATGGTGACTTCTTGACCATCTTGTTCTTGGGTAAGTACTGCACCTAGTCCAGTTAAGCTGGCGTCACATGTTACTGTGAATTGGCCTTTTTCCACATTTGGTGTCCCCAATATTGGTGGAGAAACTAGCTTTTGTTTTATTTGCTCAAAAGCTGCTTGACACTGTGGTGACCATTCAAATGGTACTCCTTGTTTCATCAGAGCAAATATTGGCGTTGCAATAGTTGCTAAATGTGGCACATATTTTGCATAATACTGCACGAGGCCTAGCCATGACCTTACTTCTTTGACATCTTTTGGTGCTGGCCAATGAGTGATTTGATGAATCTTTTTCTTATCCACTCTTATTCCTTTTTCAGACAAGATATGGCCCAAGAATGATACTTCAGTCTGAAATAATTCACACTTTTTGGCTTTTAGTAAGAATCCGCCGGCTCTTACTCTGTTGAAGAATGCTATCAGCCTTTCAAGCATTTGTTCAACTGTGTCTCCAGCTATACAGACATCATCTATGTACACAGCCACTGTGTCACCCAGGTCATTTTCTGGCTTTTTGACCTCCGCTGGTGTTACTAGTCGGTCTGTGACATACTGGAACGCTCCTGGCGCTGCTGACAAGCCAAATCCCATTCGTGTATACTCATATTGCCTGCTTGGTAATGCCAAATCTTCAGGTAAGATTATTGCAGTCTTAGGCTGATCATCTGGATGTACTACCAAATTATGGTATCCGTGGGCCAAATCTGCACAATGGTACCACTTTTTCCCAGCTAAGTGTTGTAATAATTCTTGTGTTCTAGGAATTGGAGCTGCTGGTACCCTTGTGATGGCATTCAGAGCTCTGTAATCCACACAGACTCTTACTTCTCCTGTCTTCTTTGGAACACACAGAATTGGAGAAGCCCAGGCTGACTGACTTGGCTTGATAGCGCCCATTTTGAGATACTTTAAAAATGTTTCTCTGACTTCTTTTCTGTAGTGCAGTGGCACAGGTCTTGCATTTTGCTTTATTGGTGGATGGTCTCCAGTGTCAATTCTAAACCGGAGCCATGGACACGTTCCAAAGGTATAGTTGTCTGTTGCAAAAACATCATGATGTGTCTTCAAAATGTTTTCTAATTTCTCTCTTTGTTCTGGACTTAGATTTTTACTACTCTTTTCCAAAAGTTGCTGTAAGTCTTCTGGTAATTTATCCAGTGGTGGCTTCTTTGGAACTGTGTTGACCTCTGCACCATAATGTGGAGCTACTTCATGTTCTACCCATGCAACTCCACACAGATGACAGACTTCAACTATTTCTTCTTCCTCCTCCTCCTCTTCAAGAAGAGTAGGCTCGTCATCTGGTTGCATGTCACCCAGAAAATTAGGACTGAGCTCTTCATCATCATCTTCATTCATGCCACTGAATTTCAAAGGATGTACCAAAAATACTTCACCAACAATGGTATATTTGGGTATCTCAACACACTTGGACCCAAAATTTTCCATTGTGACTGTTAGTGGAGCTGTCACGCATGGAACCATTCCAGACTGGACCAACACTGATGCAGGTAATTTTGAGATTTTATTTTCTGCAAATTTATTATTGGTAAAGAGTCCCGTTCTGATTGTACTTTTCTCCAGGTTCAACACTTGCTCTGGCTGGATACCTTGGCTCTGCTGGCCCTTTGACTCAGGTTTCACATTTTCCTGGTCCTTCATGTTGAGACGACCAGGAGGCGAGGCAACCTTTGGTTCAGAATTTAGTGTCGATGTGGACAGCACCTTCACCTCATCCTGTTCCTTAGTTACCACGTCTCCCTGTCTCACCCATGCGCTGGCCTTTCCCAGCTCATCAGCCTTTAAATCCGTTTCCAGTTTTGTCTCCAATTGTCGTTCCAATCCTGGTCTTAACAGAGTCCTCTGATTTGCTCTGACCACAAAGTACAATGATCCATCATCAAACTTGCCTTTGGTTGGCGACTTCCGTATTTTGAACGGTACTCTTTCTTGCCCTCCAAACTGGGCGTATCTGCCTTTTGCGCAGATTCTTACATCATGATCTTCCATAAAGTCATATCCAATTAAATTTTCATCAATATCTGCTTCGTATGTCATACAGGAATATGTTTTTCCTTTGATTTTAAAATCCGTCTGGACTGGTCCATACAGTGTAGCTCTATGAGATGTTGCACTTTTCATCCTTAACTTTGCTGGTGGTAAGTCCATTCTGGTTCGTTTCAAGACTGTGATTTGAGCTCCTGTGTCTAAAAGAGCTTCTGTTTGTTTTCCCAGAATTTCACATTTCACGAATGGTGCAACTCGTACTCTGGGCTTGTCTGTACAAGACATGCAAACATCACAATCCTCTTTTTCTTCAATTATTTGGTTTAGGACTTTACTGGTACAGTCTTTCAATGCTTTGACCATACAGTCAGTTTCCATACTTTGTTTACACTTTTTAAGTTTAGGTTTTACTCCAGCATTTTCATTCGTTCTTTTCTTTGCAGGTTTCTTTTCTGGTGTTGTCGGAGTTGCTTCTGGCTTCATCTGAAGCACTCTTCCTTCTTCTGGTACCCGGCTTCCCTCCGACTGGACGGGTACCTTCTTCAGTTTCCCTGGTCCTGACCGTTATTCTGTTGGGGAGCAGTAGGAACATAAGGTATCTGCTGTTGCCTCTGATTCTGGCGTTGACCTTGGTATCCTTGCTGCTGGCCTTGCTGAGAACCTTGAGCGGCTTGGATTTGTGCTAGGTTTGGCCAAGGGAGAGCTCGTTGGCCTCCCAGATCTTGGAATTGGTAGTATGCCAATGCTGTACGCAAGGCGTCTGGTGGGAAGTTGAAATTGATCCTTCCACGCCCACGACCTCCATTACCTTCTTCACGTAGGCGATTTCTGCAGTCCTTCCACAGATGTCCTGGCTTCTGGCAATAATTACAGGTACGTGTTGTACCGCCATTGTAGTACCCTCGGCCTCCTCTGTTGCTGGGGCCATTTGGGCAGTTGGCTGCAAAATGTCCTGGTTGTTTGCAGGTATGACAAGTACCATTTTGGACATTTCCAGCATTTCCTCCTCGGCCTCCTCGTCCTCGGCCACGACCGAACCCACGTGGACGGCCTCGAGGACGCCCACGATGTACCGTCTGCGTACCGGATCCTTGGGCAACTTGACTTCCTTCAGCGAGCTGGTTTACGCTAGCCTCTGCTGTATCCTTTGAACCAGCATCAATTTCTGCCATACGTACTCTCTTTACTGGTCTTTCTCCAGACAGCAATAATCCTCTGTTCAAATTCTTTACAGCGTCTGCTAGTGTGTCGCTTGGTGCATAAGCTAGCCTTTCAGCTGCATTGCTGTCATTCAACCCTTTTACAAAGGCTGTGACAAGTGCTTCTTGCAGGTCCTCTTCATTGTGTGTGACCATGTACTTTCTGCCCACATGCTCCACTTGTAGTGCAAAATCTTCTACTTTCTGATCTGCACCTTGCTTGAGAGTTTCAAAATCTCGCTTTCTCTGCCACAGGGACGTCACTGTGCTGAAAGTTTTTAGCAGCAGTGTATCCAGTTCCTGGAAAGTAGGAAGCTTTTTCTGCTGTTCCAACATGGGTAGCACCATCAACGCCTTTCCTCGTAGTGCTGACACTAGCTTTTCGCCTTTCTCCTCTTCTGTTAGCTTGGCTGTCATAGTGCGAAACTGAGACCTCCACAATGTGTAGCACCGCTCTCCATCATATTCTGGGACTTTAATGCTTTCAATGCTAGGAGCTGCTCGCTGTTGCTGTTCTGGCTGTCTTTCCTGCTGTCCTTGCTGCAGCTGCTGAATTTGCTGCTGTTGTTGTGTAAACATTTGTGCCATGATATCTATCAGAGGTTGCATTGCTTGAAACCCTGGTCTAACTCTACGACCTGGTGCCTCGCGACCTTGCTCGTTCTGCTCATCGTCGTAGTCATCTTCTTCATCGTCTGCTTCCTCGTCTGTGTGAGCTTGACGTGGTCGCAGTACACGTGCATGACCTCTCCCTGCTCCACGGCCTCTGCCTCTGCCTCGTCCGCGACCTCTGCCGCGTCCGCGGCCTCTAGCAGCTGGTGGTGGGTCTGCGTCTCCTTCACCTCCAGATTGCTGAACCTCCTCTACATCAAAACCTTCGAACCCAGGACGCCCAGCACGGCCTGGTTGAGGCGGGCGCAGCTGCACGACTGCATCAGGCTGTTGAGGCGGCTGGTCATTTGCAGGGCCTGCTTGTTCCCCGTCCTGTTCAATGGGATGAACCAACGGACCTATATGCGGGTCGAAGAAATCACGTGCACGACGTCGAAACGGTTCCATAATATAACCGCTTTTCTCCGAACCTGGTGTTGTTATTCCTGTAACTCCTTGTACCTATCAACGGTTTCTAGCCTGAGTTACCTCGGCTTTCAGTCACCGTTCAATCACTCTGTGGATTAACAGCGCGTTTCCGGCTTTCGTTAATGCACCCGTTTACTCGTTGCCAAAGCAGCACCTATGGGCTTTCACTTCAAAAGTAGCTCGACCTCGGCTTTCGCTCTTAGCAGCACCAATTAGGGCTTTCACGTGTTATTGACACGCAGCACCGCCTTGGGCTTTCACTTAAAGCAGCACGTACTCGGCTTTCACCTTTTTAGCAGCACCGTTGGGCTTTCGCTCTTTCAACCTCTTTCAGACTGCCTACCGATCAGCTCACAAAGGGCTTTCAATCGGTCGACCCAAACGCTCAGTGAAATGTAGGATTGCACGAACTGGTAGTGGCTTACACTCCGTTAGGAATAGCACGACTATTCAGTAGGGCAGCTCCCTCCTTACACTTCCTATTAGGTCACTAACTGACCTGTGTACCTACGCACACTCACTCTCGTACACTCTCGTCCTCCTCAAAAACGTAGGCAAAACCCACGCTATGTCGCCAGTTAAACCGCTGTCACCACTTGTAGTGTTCTGACACTTCGAGTGGTAAAGGGCGTAAAGGACGACAGAGAGTGAAGGATTGACTGGTTTATTAGGAGAACCGAACAGCTCGAGACCAGGCTACAGACTGTTAGCCGAGCCACAGGCGAGGCTCAACTTATAGGTTTGGCAACAATAGCGATGGAAGTGGAAGGGGAACTGAGGTGGGAGTATCAATAGTGGAACCTTGGCCAAGGTGGTAGCTCTATGCCAGAGAAAGGAAGAAGAGGATAAATAAAAAGTAGAACTGACACTTGTTGATGTAGCTTTCAAACTGCTAATTCATTACATCAGAGTGAATTGAATTTGAAGGACCAAAATTTTTCTTGCTCCAAAATCCAAAATTTTCACTTTTCTGGACGTTTCCGATGATTTTGAGACTTTTTGGTCAAAATTGTTTTTTTTTTTTTTAGTTTTTGCTAGTTTTTTTTTTTTAAATCGAATCCATTTTAAAGAGTGATGTAATATATCTCAGCAGGAACTTTTAGGCGGAAAATTAATCTCTTTAATAGTACAAAAGATTCCCAAAATTTGGTCGACATCTGGATGTAACACCTGGGACACTTCCCTTGTCAGGTTGAGCAAGCTTTTAGCCAAGCCTACCCTTTTCCTGAGACACTCAAGTTGGAGCTCATCAACTACCATCTGGCCCACTTGAGCACAAAGTTGAAGGAGTGAAAAGAAAAACACAGGGTACAGATTAAGCATTAAAATAATGCAATATCATTTTTTATAAATTACAAATTTTAAAAAATGATTTAAATTACAAAAATGATTTAAAATACAAAAAAATAAAAAAAAAAGGATTAAAAGTGATAAAAACAAATAAAAAAAAATAAAATCCATATAAGCATCTAAATCATCATCGTCATCATCATCCTCTTCTTTCTCCTCTTCTTCTTTCTCCTCCTCCTCTACTTCCTCCTCTTCTTCCTCCACCTCTTCTTCCTCCTCCTCTTCTTCTTTCTTCAATCCAGACTGAAAACAGAAAACAACAAAAAAACGATTACAATACAAAACCCCAAAAAACTAATATAACCAGACAAAAACACAAAAAAATCAAACAGTGGCGAGCAGGGGAGCCCACTCTAACAAGGCCCCACCCCTTTAAAAATTATTTTGAAAGTAAATCTGATGCTTCTTAAATGAGTTGACAGCCACACATAGGCTAAATTATATTCACCAACTACTTAACTAAAAACCCAACTTTTTTGATGAAATTCAAAATTATTTTTTATCAGATTCATGTCAGGAGGACTCAGGCTTGAATAAAAAGACTACAGAAGAATTGTGAGAACTCATTCCAGCCTCCAACTCAATTACATCCTGCCTTGGCTACAGAACTGCCGTAAAACCTCAAAGACAGATTCCAAAGAAAAATGACTGAATGACTTCATATTTTTCGACAAGACTTTGCAGAGAGTGGCTCTGAACTAAAAACAACCCTCATGAATAAGAATTTTGGACATACATCCATTCCATAAGAAAAAAAGTTGGCATACCTATAATATTCTATAAAGACTAAAAGCTCAACTATTTTGACAAAAAGTTTTCTCTATCTAACTTAAATTTATGCAAGTATGACTCCCTTTTTGATTTAAAAGTAAACTGGAGTGTGTAGAAAGTGTCTGGCAAAAGATATTAGCAAATGAGAATGTTCATTTACATCAACTACTAAACTTCAAAAAACTCAACTTTTTTTTATTGAAATTGAAATTATTTTTTATCTAGATTTAGCTTAGAATCACTCAGGCTTTGATGAAAAGACATCAGATGGAATGGGAGAACTGCAGCAGACCTCCAGCATTTCATCGAGCAACTTCGGAAACAAAAACCGCAGAACTTGAATAGTAAAAATTGATGACTTGGACTCAACATGTCACCATGGCATGTTAAAGAGAGTTACTCTGAAGTAAAACAAAGCTATTCCAACAAGAATGGTGATCATACTTTCATTCAATAAGATGAAAAAGTATTCATACCTATACCAGTCTGTTAAAAGTAAAAACTGATTTTTTCCCCAAAATATTTTTGTCTATCTAACTTAAACTCATGCCAGAGTACTTCACACTTGGATTTAAAAGTAAAATGGAGAGTGTGGAAGGCCATTGCTTCGGATACAAGTAGATGAAAATATTTCACAACTGCGACTGAGTAAACATGTTTCGCTTACTTAATTTTTAACAAGTTATAATTGATTCTCATAAAAGATTTTTGTTTTGCATAGAGTTAACATCATAATTAAGCTCCCCTCACAAAATTGAAGTCACAAATCATTTTGAATTTAGTTGAAAATGTTGCATTTACTGAAGTACACTGTTATCAATCATAACACCACTTTTTAAAGAAATTCATCATTAATTTAACCAGGGATCATATCAGAAGCAGTAGAACATAGAATGCAAGACAGCAGAAGACATAAGATAACTGAACTCGACCTCTATTTAAACTTAAGTCAAGTTTCCGAACCCATAACAACTAAGAGCTTACACTGCAAAATAAATGACTTGTACTCAAAATTTCTCAACGATACTTTTAAAGGG